>VURO01048121.1:16148-28381 GCA_015108175.1 Pelvicachromis taeniatus
GTGATGTCAGCGTGGCGAGCGGCCCACCTTCGTTTTTGTCGATTTTGTTGATCATGCGGCGCAGCGGCTCGATGTACTTGGAGAGCTGTTTGAGCTTCTCCATGTACTGCTGGTCCTCCAGAGACGTCGCGCCCGCTGGGCTCACCACCGAGCTCGGGTTCCCTGAAACGTTTTCACAATAAAAGCTGAAACGTTTTCACAATAAAAGCTGAAACGTTTTCACAATAAAAGCTGAAACGTTTTCACAATAAAAGCTGGCAAAACTCTGAGGAGGGAAAACAGACATGGTGTTTCACCTTCTCTGACCTGTGTGAGGGTGTGTGTGTGTGTGTGTGTGCGGGACCTTCCTGATCACAGCTGTCAGCTGTGATCGAGGTCATGCGGCACTTCCTGTGCCTTCGTGATGGGCCTGGTGAAGGAGCTGCTGTGCTCACGTTATTCTGTCTCTTTCAGGTGTGTGGGGTCACCTGGAGTATTGAGTGGCCCGGGGGAGGGGACGCCGTAGTTCTGGGGGGTTCTGGAGGTGGCGGGGCTCGGCGAGGGCTGAGGGGAGGGGCTGGGCTGGAAACCTCCCGGAGACGGAGTGGGCCCGGAGCTGTGGGGAGGAGCCAGGAGTCGCTTACATGTAAACAATGCGGACGTGAACCTGAGCCCCTCCCAGAGGCTGACGATTGGCCGACCCGATGCTTTTTACCTGGCCGAGTTGGGCTGTGAGGTCGGGGGTTGGGGTGACGGCTGCGGAGGAGGCGGCATCGACTGAGGAGTCGGGACCTGCACCTGTGAGGGCGACGTCATCTGCTGCACCTGTGCAGGCGAGTGGACAGACAGGGGAAGGCAAACTAGCCAATCAGAGCACAGAGGGGACGGTGCGCCGTTTGTGTGTGTGTGAAGCAGCTCCATGAGGTCGTTAGGAACGGCCTCCACCTCGTGGAGCTGCTGCAGACTGAAGAAGCAGGAGGACGAGCAGGTGAAGGTCAGAGGTCACACTGGGGACACATACCTGCGGTGTCATGGGCTGCCCTCCCACCACGCCAGGGGCAGCGGTGGTGGCGTTTTGAGGAGGGATGGGGTTCAGAGGCGCTCGATTCAGCCGGGCTGGAATCTGCATCCCAGGACGAACCAGCTTCAGAAGAAACAAAGCACAGGTGAGCAGAGAGGACAGGTGAGACACCCGTCTGTCACACCTGGGTGGGAGAACCTCAGCTGTGGGAACCAGCAGGACAGTTTAACCGACACGTAACATTTTGACCCAGAAGGTGGACGTGGGCGCCCCAGAGCAGGGGAACCCGTCAGGTTGAGTTTCCTGTTTCGGGCGTACAACCTGAGTTTGTGGCGGCGTCCTCACCTGTCCAGGTACGGCGGCTGCAGCGGCGGCTGCGTTGAGCTGCGCCTGCGCTGCGGCCTGCTGAGCTTGCTGCGCTGCCTGCTGCTGCTGCTGCAAGGCTGTACGGGCCTGTACACACACACACACACACACACGCACACACACACACAGAGCAAAGCATGCAAGCAGAGGGAGGGAGCTGAGCTGTGAGATCTGACACCACTGGAGCAGGAACTGCAGACCAACCACAGCCTCCGGTCGGATTGCCGTCACAGATCAGTGTGTCGGTCCAGATCCTTAAATGTGTGTGTTGGCGGGGACAGCACTGAGCCAAACTGTGCTAGCTTACATAAAGACCATTTCTCTGATGAGATCTGGACGCACCGACTGTCTGGCTGTGATTCAGTTTCAGAGCCACACCTGCAGCTCCGTCTCACCTGGAAGGCCTGCAGCCTCTGCTGCTGCTGGTTCAGGGAGCTGATGGGGACGTGCTGAGACGGGATCTGTCCGCCCAGAGACTGAGGCACCATGCCCGCCTGCTGCTGCTGCTGCTGCTGCTGCTGCTGGGAGTGAGGAGGCATCTGACCCGGCTGAGTCTGAGCCTGGACCTGCTGCTGCTGCTGCTGCACCATCTGCTGGATGGACTGGGCCTGAGCTTGAGCTTGAGCTTGAGCCTGAGCTTGAGCTTGAGCCTGAGCCTGAGCCTGGGCCTGGGCTTGAGCCTGGGCCTGAGCGTGCTGGAGCTGCAGGAGCTGCTGCTGCCTGGACTGGTGCATCTGCAGACATCAGACAAACACAGCTGATGAGTACTGAGAAAGTGACTGACCTCACAGCCATCGGCGATCAGAGTGGGTTTCAGGGCGGAGGTCCACAGGTGTGAGCTCGCTGCGTTAAACGTATCCTCTGTAAGGCAGGTGAAGGCCCTGCTGGGAGGCTGACAGTCACTGCTGTGTGTTATCTGGCTTCATGGATAGATAGTGTTGGGTGGCGTCTGCAGTCAAACGTATGCTATGCTTTCTGATGATGCTGCCTAACATGTATAATGTAAACAGAACTGCTCCTGATTTCTAGCTGTGTATTTGCTCTTGCAGTCTATAATACGTCAGCGAGTCTCTGGGTAGAGCTGGTTTAGGATCAGACCCTCCACAGCTGTCACGATCACATGGTGTATGACCTGGTCTCACCTGGTTCTGCTGCTGCTGCTGCTGGTTCTGGGCCTGCTGCTGCTGCTGCTGCTGCTGCTGGAGCTGCTGCTGCATCTGTGCCCTCAGCTGTTGCTGCACCTGGAACTGCTGCTGCTGCTGCTGCTGCATGGCGTTCTGCTGCTGCTGCTGCTGCTGCTGCTGCATGGCGTTCTGCTGCTGCTGCTGCATGGCGTTCTGCTGCTGCTGCTGCTGGAACTGCTGGAACTGCATGGCGTTCTGCTGCTGCTGTTGCTGCTGCACCATCTGCTGCATGGGCATCTGTCCCGGGCCGCCGACTGCAAAGGGAGAGAGGGAGCCGTGAAGCAACCGTCTGAGGCCAGCTCTGGACTCTCAGACACACACCGTGCTAAAGCAGAGACTGGAAATCGGGCCGGCTCTGACGCCGAACGTGGCACGTAGACGCAGCCAGCCTCCACCGAACACTCGCAAGATGTGCATTTACAGCAAACGCCACATGGAGGAAACACTCACTGGCTTGTGGGTTTCCAGCCACCCCTGCCATGGCATGCTGGCCTATCTGCATCGGCCCCATGGCCCCCATGCCACCCACTGGAGCACCGGCGGGGCGAGGCCCCATGCCAATGGCGCCAGGACCCCCTCCAACCCCTGTCAGGTTAGTCAGGGCATTCATGGGATCTAGCAGAAGGGTAGACAACAGACCATATTAAGCCGCTCCAACATGCACAGCAGAAATCATGAACGCCATGAGCCCGGTACAGACCGGTCCAGCAGAGGACAGAACACAGCAAAGAAAACAAATGGGGTGGGGGGACCAGAGAGACACGAAGCCCACCTACCTGAACCTCCAAGAGCCTTCTTATCTGCAGAGAGGACACAGTCGTCAATAACTCTGATCAATGATTCACAACAAGGCTGAGCAGCAGAGCCACCCAGCAACACACACAAGCATCTCATATCAATGTGGAGACAAGCCCCGCCCCCCGCCCCGCCCCGCCCAGCTCAGGTCTGAATAATAAGCAGACATTTACAGGTCGATGTGTAAATTCTGAGAGATTGAGTCAAAGTCCGTTTGAAAAACCATGTTTACCCACAGGAAGGAGACTTCCTGCTCACTCGGTTTTTGTGAATGGAGCGCGTAAGACTCACTTCCTGCCTGCCGGCAGGTAAGTCAGCGAGGACGATGCAGTCCCACGCCAGCTTCTTCAAGAAGATGGGCGACTGGTTATTGATATGAGAATAACAAGTATCTCAGATACTCACGGATGTCTCTGAAGTGAATGATCAGCCGGGCCACCAGAGATAAATACTCCTCCTGAGGGGAAACCACACACGGTGAGGATTTTACATTTGTGCTGCATCCACTGAACAACCTGCACAGCAGGTGGCGCTGTCACTGATCAGTAGCTTTGTAATCCAATCAGAAAGCAGCACATAACTGCCGCCAATCCAGACGGCGCGTCGTGGGCGGGACTCACCCTGGATTTGGCTTTGACGTAGACGTGGTTCTCCATGTCCATGCTCGACTTCTGCGTGGTGTTCGCAGTTCCCGCCTTCCTCATGGCATCTTCGCTGCAGGAATCACACTCATCGTCACTTCACAAACACACCTCCCCTGTTACATATTCATCTATTCACCGTGACCGAACGACATTCAACACGCCACACGCACGATGCCGCACATGAATCGGAGCACGGAAACGACGTTACTCGGCGTCACGTTAGGTTAACACGTCAGCGCTTTGTGAAACACCGAACCATTTTACCCTCCGGGAATCCTCGCACACCACAGCGTGGTCACGGTGGATGACGACTGTGGCGGGCCAGATGGGCGAGACGCAGCGTGAGGAGGAGGAGCGAGTGCAGAGCGGCGGGGGAAACGTGCTGAATGGGAAGCTTCACACTAATTTACTAACGTGTTGCTGTAGTTACAGCTGTGAGGGCGCTTTTAAAGCACAACATTGAAATGAGTCACACGTGTCAGCACTTTGCTGTAATCTTTGTTTAGCACACGATTCAAATACATGTTAACACATAATAACGAAAAACATCCAAATTACTTCTAAAACTTCATCTTCAATACTTTGAATGTGAGCTTCTATAAATGCCGCTGCTGTAGGACAGGGTGGAGGCCTGACGGAGGTCCCCGTGCTCCTACTTTGGTCTGACGTCACTGGTGCGGATGCTTTCTGACCTCACTCACTTGTTGGTTATTGGCAGAACGGACGTGTCCCGTCTTTCCTAAATGCAGCCAAACGCCGTCACAGACTGTGCTTCCTGTCACAGACTGTGCTTCCTGTCACAGACTGTGCTTCCTGTCACAGACTGTGCTTCCTGTGGCAGCTGTGCTTTGGACCAGGCTCGTGCTCCCAGCAGTGGGCCTAAAGCGGAGCCTTGTGGTACACCGAGCTGTTGTTTACATCCAGACTCGACAGCGCTGAGTCTGGATGAAACCTGTGCTGAGCTTTCCCTCCTGGAGACCAGCTCGAACAGCGTGCCCACACTAAACCTAATCTGACCCCAGGACGGCTGTTACCAGCTTCCCATGCTGGATTTAACGCCACCCCGCCTCATTTCAGCTTCTATAAAGACTGGAACACGTTGTTCTTCATTAAAGGACGTCACTGCTGTAATCTGCTGCTTTCACATTGATCCGCACATTTCCACGGCCCGCCTGGGGAAATCCTCCCGGTTTCGAACCGGCGACCTTTCCTGTGTCACACCGGCAGCACGTTTGTCATGTAGCGAGCAGAAGAGCGGGAGCATGGTGCGGTCCCACCCTGACTGCATCAGCGCACTCCCGCCACACAGCCTGCCTTTCCTCCGCTCAGACTCCGTCATGCAGGTGGACGTTCTCGCCGCAGATAACTGTAACTCGTTAGCTTCAGCAGCTAATCGTGCTAACAATGAAAGTTGACAGAAATTCTTTTATAGCGTCATTTTGTCCAGTTTGTCTTCGCCGAATAGAAGCCACTATCCGGACCTTTTGTCCCCCGTGTCCCGTAGTGTCCACGGATCCGAGCTCGCTCTGTTTTTTTACCGGTTTTTCTGAATTTAACGTTTTTTTTACGCTCGCTCAGACATGACGCATTTTCTAACAGCGCCGCCTTTAGCTTAGCCTGAGCGGCTAACACAAACCAAAACAGTGACTTTAAACAGAGAAACGGAGACTTTCTCACATCTGAGCCACGACTTTCTGTCGGAACTGCGGGCTCCTCCAGTCGCTGTCCGCTCCGGACACTTCCATGGCGCAGAGGCGGTTTTCGGGAGGGCTGTGGCAGAATTCCTGGATGCTTTCCCTCTGTTCTTCCTCCTTCTGCTCCGGGATAATGGCGGCCCGAGTCAATAGTCGCTGCCGCCGCCTGCTGGACGGAATGGTTACTGCACCGAGGAAAACTGGGGCGGCCAGTAGGACACAAAGGGCCCTCGTCGGGCCCCCCAAACTCCCACTGAGGAGCCTGAACCCCCGACTGCAGACGAACTGCTGTGATGTTCATCGTCTTCATCATTTTTATGGATCTTAAACATTCGTTTGCTTCTGTCTGAGACGTTCACCTCCTTATAGGTACTGACCCGACTCATCGTTATTCATGGAAAACAAATTAAACAATACAAATAACTTAACCAAATATGGCGACAGCAGACAAAAGACCAACACTGAGGCTTCAGAATAATTAGTGCAGCGACTGGGTACATCTGTTTTATACAGTCTGAGAATTTACATGTGCCTCATTGTGGCCCCGCCCATTACTCGCTCAGTGTCCTGAACACCTGAGCGGCTCAGAACATCCCGAGGATCATAAAAGATCCCGGTGATGCCAGAGTGGACCGATGGGATGAGCAGCCTCCCGGGCCGAGCTCTGCAGGGTCCTGGACCTACCCTCAGATGGCCCAGCAGGCGTCCTGGACCCACCCTGAGCTGGCCCAGCAGGCGTCCTCACCCTGAGGTGGCCCAGCAGGCGTCCTGCTCAGATGCTGAATGATGTGGATTTCACCTGCAGAGGTGCTGGACCCAAATCCCTCCTGAAGCTTCTGCTCAATTAAAAAAAAAAAACTCTAACCAGTGAACAGACATGTTTTAGTTTCTTTATTGATCCTCTGCGTGGACAACGACATTCTCCACATACAAACAACCATCATCATCATCACTGTAAACTAACAGCACCGCGGTCACAGTGAACAGTGCGGGCGGCTCGGGTCAAAGGTCACGCTGGAGCCAGCTCAACTCCAGCTCTGCAGGATTTATTTGGAAAAAAAGAAACCACAGAGGAAGCCCCAGAGAACAGGAAACGTCTAAACTTTATTCAAACACATCAGTGGACATTAACAGTCATGGAAGGCCTCTTCTTCCTCCTCCGATGAAGGTGAACGAAGATCAGAGCGATGACGATTCTGATGGCGAGCACCAAAATCAGAGGAACCCCCCGTCGACCCAACATCAGCGCGGGGATCGGGATAGCTTAAAGTTCCTGTTAAACTCAACCTGCTAACGGGCTGAACGGCAGGCGTTTCCAACGGCAACGCGCTTCCGTCCTCATCCATCATAAAAAATTGAACGAGAGGAGGAACGCTAACATCCAGCCACGCCCCTCCCCAACACGCAGCGCGAACAAACGGAGACATGACGGTGTGTTCTTCACCGAGGTTAGCGCGAGCTTCCTGTGCGCAGAAAACAAAGACACGTGGCGGCACGCGCCAACGATGATAAAACACAAAGAAACCGAACCCACGCAACACGGACCGCCTCCACCTGCTCCAACTCCCCATCGCTCCTGCTCATCGCAACAGGAAGTGACACGTGCACGCTCAGGAGGGCAGACAGCCGCGTGTTAAAGGGACGCGGCGCCGTCACGGGGCTCGAGGAGGTCAGCAGTTTGATGTTTAATCTGCTAAAGTCAGTCAGGATGCTTCAACACGTTTACGACCGCTTAGCCGGATCTTTAATGGCCACTGGAAGGAAACCCGAGAAGCTGGAATGACTCTCCTTTACACTTTTCCACTGACACAGAAACCAGCCGTCCCACTGGGGTCGAATCACGAGTGTCACACGTGAGCTGGTCTGATGAAACCACGGCGACGTACTCAGGAATGTTTGGGTGCAGCGGCCGCGCCGCTGTCAGCCAGACGAACACGCTCGCGTTCGAACTGCAGTTTCACCGAACAAGCGTGACGTCGCCTTAAACTACCGGCCGTCCGCACGCAGAGGAAGTCAGTTTTGCTCTGCTTGGACTTCTCAGTGTCCACCGGAGGCGTTACGGCGCCTTTATAAAGTGTTAATAACCATTTATTACATGTTTATCTGCTGATTACACGTTTAAAGTTCGAGGAATGAGCACTGAGCAGAAGCCAAAACAAGCTGAGCTGCATTCAAACTCTAACTGCGACGACACGACCTCCTGCAGGAGTCGCCCTGATGCACAAAACCGTTTCCAGGATTCGACCCAAAACGTGAAAACAAAGCGCCGAGGTCCACTCCTCGTGAACTCCTCGTGAACTCCTCGGTCCTGGTTTGCTCAAAGGTACGGCATCGAACCGCCGACCCGGCCGACTAAACAAAGAAAGACAAAAAAAAAAGGAAGGGGGAGAAAGTCTGAATCCACCAGTGATGCTGTGGGTGGAGCCTGTCTCCATCCATCCCGCCCCCCCTCCTTCACCATGGTGATTGATTTTGGACCGCAGCTCCTCACCGACCCGCCCACCCCGCTCCTGCAGACAGAGGGACACAAACATCAAAGAACAGCGACGCCAAAAGAGTCGAGTTTGCAATAGAAACAAAAACATGGTTAGTTTTAAACGACTGGACTCGAGTACGAAACGCTGACGATGAGTCCTGGATCAGTTCTGTGCCAGCGGACCGTTTCGCTCCTCCGTCACAGTTCTTACTGAGACCACGCCCACATGTACAGTTTAAAAAAAGAAAATTCTCCATCCACATCAAGAAACAAAGTCAAACGCTGTCGAGAACACGCCAAAGCAGCAGGTGGCGCTATAATCCTAACCGTGTTGAAATGTCAGCCAATCAGACGTCTGTAAATTCTATTATTGCTGTCATTCAAATATGTTATTTTTTACCTTCTATTTGTAATATTATTGTAGGTTATTTTTTCCTGGCAGGGCCCAGGTTAAATGGTTCTGGATGGGGGGGGGGTTATTAATACTGCTGTAATTGTTGTTCAATAAAAAGAGCTTGATCAAAAGAAGTGTGTAAATTCGATGTAAATAAGTGGCGCACGCCTTTGATGTTGCGTGAATAAATCGGTTTTCCTCGTCAACATGTAAACGCAAAACTCCCGCCAAAAGTTTTTAACAAACAAATGGCCGCTCACGCCTGGTCGAACGGCCCAAACGCATAGAAAAGGCTGCGAACAACAACCTGTGCACTTCCCGTGTCCGCCTGTGGGGGCGCTGTGTCTCATTCGCATCCTAAAAAGACCCACTACAATCCCACCACTCCCCCCTCGGGTGTCACTCACCTGCAGTTTTTGGACCAGAGTGAGGCTGAGACGGAGGGGCGGGGAGGGGTGAGAGGCGGAGTCACTCTGAAGCAAAGGGCACCTCCGGAGGGGGGGGCTTGACGGTGACGGGCTGGGACGTGCGGCGGGGGGGCGAAGGCTTGGGCTGAGCCTGCTGCTGCACTGTGTCGTAGTACGTCACGCCTCCGTAGGTCACCTGGGTCTGACCCTGCAACCAATCACAAAGCTCCTGGATCACACGCTCTCAAACTGTCACTCAACTTTATTGTTCCTGCACAGAACACGACACTGTCCACAAACTGAAGGACAGGACAACAAACAAAACCGACCAATCAGTGACATCGGTACCTGTGGGTTTGGGTACATGGTGGGGTAGGGGAAGGTCATGACCCCCGGTGGAGGGTAGAAAGGCGGTGGCAGCAGCTGCTGTGGTTGCCCAGGCGACAGAGACACTGGTGGGCCTCCGTATAGGGCGGGGTTAGCAATGGGGCCTCCTGATTGGTGGGGATGGAGACCTTAACAGAGAGAGATGAAGACGTGAGGTCACTGTGTGAAAACATCCAATAAACTCCAGAATGAAAACCCAACTCCACCCACCGGGGTGCGGCATGTGCATCTCGGGCTGCACCAGCATGCCCTGCGGCGGCATGGGGGCGGGGCTATCCCCGTGGGCATAGATTGGTCCCTGGTACGACACTGAGACAGAAAACGACAGCAGGTTAAGCACAGCGAGGTGACGCACTGTCACACAGAACAATGACCTCTGACACCAGCGTCTAAATGCCAGTTCCTGTTCGGACCGTTCCTGTCCAATAAAAAGCTTCTGACACTCGAGGGTCTAAAAACCTGATGTTCATGTCTGAACTACTTGAAGACGCTGGCGTGTTTGAGAAGAGCTGGAAACGCCACGTTTCAGACACGAGCGCCCGTTAACTCCGACGGCTCGGTCCCAAACGTGTGTAACCGACGTGCTACAGCCGTGTGGTGCTGGTCATGTGATCTAGGCTTACTGGGCTCGTAGTAGTGACCCTCCATCACTCCCAGGTGCATGGGCGGCGCCGGCTCGGGCACGGCTCTCTGTCGCTGGGAGGAGTAGCGTTTGGCCCGGTTGTTGCCGACACCCATCTCCTCGATGCTGGAGAACTGCGGCGGGCCGCTGGGCATGTGCATGGCGTTGGGAAGGCCTGTGGACAGAGAGACTGGTTTAACTGGGACACACACGGGTCCTGGAAAACACGGCGCCACATTCATCATCAACATTCAGATGTTGTGATGGGACAGGTAAGACTTCGCCTGCGTCACAGAGAAGAAAGCGGATCTTCGTACGAGACATCAGGGTCCGTCCCCTCCACACACAAACCGACCGCATGCACAGCGTGTCATGGACCAAAGGTCACCGGCGTGCTAGCTGCAGCGGCGCTTCATCAGGCGAACCCCGTCACTCACCTGCGGCACAGGTGAGGCCATTCTGTGGAAGCGCTCACCTCTTATCTCAGACCGCATGTACGAGGTCGGGCTCCAGCTCTGTCTGGCCAGATTGAGCCGAGCCACGTCCTGGTCCAGCTCCGCCACGCCTCCTCCCGCCTGGCTCGGTGCTTCGCCTCCTCCCGACCAGCTCTTTCCCCCCACGTTGCTGGGAGAGGAGGTGTTGCCCCCGGCAACGGACTCCTCCACAGACGCCTGTTTACTGCCCAGGTCTGCCGGACGAGAGCGAGTTCTGCGAGCCAGCGAGTAAGACTTGCGCTCCACTGGCCGCTCAGCGGGAGGAGAAGCTTCCCGATTGGTCACTGCTGCCGACGACTGAAGGGAGGGGTCGGGTCTGTCCGTGGCACCTCGCTGTTCCTGCTGGCGTCTCGGCGAAGCGGACTGGTAACCGCCCGGCTGTGGCGAGGCTGCTGGCGTCATGGTGCCGACGCTCAGGTCCTGCTCCGAGCTCCCTCCCTGACTGACCGTAATGTCCTCGATGACCACAGAGGGCCCCCTTCCTCCTCGCCCTCCTCTGACCCCACCCTTTTCTCCTGAAGGCTCCGCCTGAGCCCGAGGACCCTGCCGCTCTCGGTGGTGCACCGGGGGTGCGTTTGAGTCACTGTTCCTGTAGTGAGATGGCGGGTGCAGGTTACTCTGGGGTGCTCTGCTGCGGGAGGGGGGCGGTCGGGAGGGGATGCCGCTTCGCTGCGCAGAGGATGGCGATGAAGAGGGTGGGTGCACAGATGACGGTGGAGGAGCTCCTCCTCGGTTCAGACCTGCTCCTCCTCTGTTCTGCCAGGACCGGACGGGCCGCTCTCCTCCGTCTCGCCACCGTTTGTCTCTGCTGGGAGACAAAGTCGGTCTGCAGGAGACGCAGAGACGAAGGTTAGACATCAAACCAACAGCGGCTACGCTCGTTACAGGAAGTACGATGACCTCACTAAACTTAAAAGTGACTTTCTTTAGCAAGGTGACCCACAGACGTCCCAAAGCTCGCAGCTCTGGAAGCCGACAACAACACCACACATTCAAGAGCCATCAGGTGTGCTCACCTGGGCCTCCGCTGTCTGTACCCTCGGTCTCCGGTGCCGCCGCCGTTTCGGATGTCGTAACCGTAGATGGCGATCAGCTCCTCGCGGCTCTTCGGCGCCTGCTCCTCCTCCCTGAACTTGTCGTGCTCCCAGCGGCCCTCGTCTTTCCATAACTTCCTGTTTCTGCCTTTAGGCCTGAAGACAGACGGAGAGAACTTTGAGCTTCACGATGACAGACACGCGTGTGCGTCACGTCGATGAGGTAAGAGCAGAGCGAGGCTTTTAAAACGAGCCATGCTGCAGGCTGCAGCCCGTCTAACGCCACGCTGCAATCTCATCCCTTCAATTTGTCATCTGCTCAAACGCTCAGCGTGCAGCACGCAGCCTCAGGTGACGGCTACCTCTCCTCCTCCTGAGCGTGCCCTCTGACGTCGTGTTCGAAGAACAGACCCTTCCTCGGGATGTACGCCGGGTTCTTCCTGTCCTCGTCGTCGTCGAGCTGCTGCCCCGGTTTGCCGCCCGCCTTCGTCTCCGGGTCATCCGTCGACTCCTGTAACAGTTCAGATCAGACCAATCAGATTGCAGCAGGTATCGTCTTCAAATGTTCCCCTTCACTCTTGCTATCCTTCCGTCACCCCGACAGTCGTCCCCCCCCCCCCCCCCCCCCCCCCCCCCCCCCCCCCCCCCCCCCCCCCCCCCCCCCCCCCCCCCCCCCCCCCCCCCCCCCCCCCCCCCCCCCCCCCCCCCCCCCCCCCCCCACCCCCCCCACCCCCCC
>VURO01048122.1:0-18573 GCA_015108175.1 Pelvicachromis taeniatus
ATGGATACCGAACACAGTGAAGGGGAAGGCTGAACACAAGACCAAGGGAACACAGAGAAACATGAGGGCAAGGGGACCCGATACAGAACAGAAAACAACAATAAACTGAAAACCCGAACATGACAGTGGACTTCGCAAACCAGTATATGGCATCAAGGTGACACCTTGGAATTAGATGTTTAAACATCTTGTTTATTAAATATGTCCTGTAGCTTGAAGTCAAAGGGAAAAAAAATCAAAAAAGGAAGGCTCCACTTTTAGATAACATAAGCTTTCTGCGAGGCAGAATTTTAATGAAATTTTATTATGCTGTATATATTAAAACATCACGTGTGATTAAAAAAAAGAGGAATGTGAAAAATGCACAAGTCACAGCATTTAAGTTTTCTGTCTGCAGTATCCACAGCTACCCAAATCCCTCCACCTCCCCCGGCCTGGCTAACAACGTAGTGGAAAACCTCCTGACTCATGCCTTCAAAGCCTGGAGTGACGTGGCTCCCTTGAAGTTCCGTCAGCTGAGGAGAGACAACGATGGGGCCACAGCTAAAGGGGACATCAGAGTGTCTTTTGACCGTGCGTTTCATGAAGATGGGTACCCTTTTGATGGGCAAGGTGGCACCCTGGCCCATGCCTTTTTCCCAGGAACACTTGAAATAGCTGGTGACACACACTTTGATGACGATGAGATCTGGAGCTACGCAGGTAAATCAAAGAACATACAGAATGTAATCAAAGAGTAAGAAGAAGTACTAAAAATAGAAAAAGATATGAAGAACACAAAAAACTCATCATTCTCAAACCCAAAATGTCCACTAATTTTTTTTTTTTTACTTTCTTGTGAAACGGTAACACGTTTCCTTCACACTTCCTCAGGTGATAGCAGAAGCACAGACTTGTTCACAGTTGCAGTGCACGAGTTTGGCCATGCACTGGGCCTGTCTCATTCCTCCTCTGATCCATCCATCATGAGGCCGTACTACCAGGGTCCCGTGGGAGACATTTCCCAATTTAAACTGGCCATGGACGACAGGCTCGGCATCCAGCAGCTTTACGGTCAGTCTGACTAGTCGTACACTGCTCAAATCAGTATGTGGCATACTTTCAATATCCAAAATAGAAAATGTGTTGGCAAATCAAAGTCTTACATGGAAGTTGACATGGAAGGGAGATGTAAAAATAGTTCAGAGGTGGTGGAGTATTATACTCATTTTGCCTTATTATACCAGTACTGTAGCAATTATGTATTATTGTAGGGTCTACCTTACAATGTAAAGCGCCTTGAGACGACTGTTGTTGTGATTTGGCGCTATATAAATAAAATTGAATTGAATTGAATAAATCTTTCTACATATTTTTTTGGCTTTTCAAATTGACTGTGAATTATATTACTTTATTTTTTTATGTAAACTATATTAACCATCCATTTAACATGACCACTAGAGGTTAGCAATATAATATAATATATATCATATATTCATCATATCATATATTCAGTGATATTTCAACATAGATTGTGATAACAATATTTATGATGATATTGAAAAAAAAAACGACATTATTTTTTATTGATGCAGCATCTATAAATGTACCTATATTTATTTGTTTATTTATAGTTTATATAATTGTACTTTACAGTTAGGTAAAGTACATAGTTGTGTTCAAATATACTTTACTGACATATTTTGTTATACACTATAAAATTCTACAAAAATAAGTCTAATAAAAATAATACTGCAATACCATAGTACTGTTTTAATCTGGTTTTGTGTGCAATAGTGCATCCATGCACTAAAAAAGAAAAAGCCTTGCATCCTGTATGACAAACACCTCTGCATGCTGAGAAGAATGTGGGTTGCCGTCTCAGTTTTTCTCATACTGTCGTCAGCCTTCGCTTCCTCTTCCACAGTGTCTTCTGTCACTCTTCTGTTGCAGGTGTGAAAGATACTGACCGACCAGGTGGTGATGATCCTGACCTCCCACGCCTGCCCAGTCCACCTCCACCGAGGCCAACACAGCAGTGAGCTGAACCATGGGAGGGGGGGGATGATTATCTGGATTGCACCTCAGTCCAGATAATCATCACTTATAGTTTGACTTTACAAACTATGAATATACTATTAACACATTCAGACCAAGTCACATAAAAAAAACAACTAAAAAAACATAAAAAATTAATAATTACTAATTAGGGAAGACTGTCACTCTGGAGAGCGGATCCTTATCAGTCAAAGGGCTGATGGTTTGACTTGTATGAATGTGTGCGTGCCAGGATGAATGAGGCTTGCAGTAACAAGCACTTTGAGTGCTTGCTTAGAATATAGTCGTAAGGTAGTAGTCTATTTATTATAACTTAAAGAGCCTCACTGTGGCATTCTTGGTCCTACTGCACCCTCTAGTGTATTTATGAAATTACATGCAATAAAAGCAGAGTTTAACTTGAATTTTGATCACATTTTCTCTCCCAGTTCTGATCCATCATTCCCAGAGCGGTGTCAGGGAGGCTTTAATGCTATAGGAAATATCAGGGGAGAGGTCTTCTTCTTTAAAGGTATGAAAAAGTGGATCTGTGCTGCACAGATGAAAAAATACACCTCAATTAATTTTTCACATTGATCACAAAAATATATTCAGTATATTGCATTTGAATTTTTTAAACTAGGGTTCTAGCCGTTTTTTCTTTTTTTTTTTTAAATCCCTGTTTCTAACTCAGTTCTTTTGTGTCTTCTCCTGGAAAGGTGCACAGTTCTGGAGAACCCAGCGAGATGGGTCTTTGGTGTCCTTAAATCCGGCTCAGATCAAAAACTTCTGGATCGGCCTTCCAGAAGGAACAAACAAGATCGATGCTGTGTATGAAAGGAAGAGCGACAGCCGCATCATCTTCTTCATTGGTGAGAAACTCAACCTTGTGGTTATGTCCAGCCTCAGGTGATCTAATTTTGGCGGTCAGATGTGGGTGACTTCTCACGTCTGTTATATTTTGAAGACGGTGGTTTTGAGTGGAGATGAAGTGTTAAGTCATATATAAATATTTTCATATGCGTCATTTAGGTCAACAAGTGTTTATACAGTGATGCAGTTTTTTATTTTTTGGCTCAACACTCTACCACAATAGATTTGAAAATGAAACAATTGAGATTCAACTGGAGTGCAGATTTTAAGCTTTTATTTAAGGGGCAGAACAAAAAAAAAGGTGTTAAAACAATAAGGATTTATTTTTAATATTTACAAATTAATAAAATAATAAATAAAATACTTCAGTCAGCCAATATGGTCCAGTTTGTCTCTGCATTTTCTTTCGTTTCCAGGCCTTTAATGCTGCTTTTTTCTGCTGTTTTTTATTCGGTCTTTTCTGCCTTCAGTTTTGTCCTCGCTAAGTGAAATGCAGCTGAAGACAATCTCCCGAACAGATCTGCCCCAGACA
This sequence comes from Pelvicachromis taeniatus, assembly GCA_015108175.1. Classification (NCBI taxonomy): domain Eukaryota; kingdom Metazoa; phylum Chordata; class Actinopteri; order Cichliformes; family Cichlidae; genus Pelvicachromis; species Pelvicachromis taeniatus. The sequence continues at coordinate 3,422 of VURO01048122.1, forward strand.
AATATTTTCTCTTCTTTACATTCAAAACCCCTTGCTGCTGTATCTTTTGGGTCATTGTCTATCTGTATTCTCTGTACTTTCCAGTTTGGTCTGCTGCTGATAAACCAAAAAATTCTAGATATGACTCCGACTCATATTAAGTGATTTTCTGTTGAAATATTCTATGTTTTGCTTTCACCATGTCCAGGATCTCAGTACTGGGTCTTTAAGGACACAGTGGCTATGACCGGTTACCCTCGGCCTCTCTCTGACTGGGGCATGAGGAAGAAGTCGGGTGAGATGGTGAACAGGGTAGACGCGGCTTTCATATGGGCTCATAACGGCAAAACATACCTGTTCAGCGGAGGAGAGTTTTGGAGGTTTAACGAAAACATTGAGAATGGACAGGTGACAATGCAGCCAGAGCAAGGATATCCACGGGAAAACAGCCTATGGGGAGGAATGCCTTCTCATATGGATGACATCATTAGCTGGGGAGAAGGTAACATTGTGTTCAAATGCAGACAGATGTGATGATCTTCTGTTACAAACGTGAGATCAGAGTTGTGCAATTAATTTCCCAACGGGCCACATGAGAAACTGGGCATCAAAAAGGGATAAAATGCTGAGCAGGATTGGATTCAGCTTGTTGGTACAGCCCTCCAGTTTCTCATGTGGCCCTTTGGGAAAATGAATTGTGCACCTATGTTCTAGATAAAAACACGACAATGATAGAGAAGTTATTTTGGGAGATAGCTTTTGTCAGCTGGCACACCCAAGACGCTCAAGGGAATGACACAGAGAAAGGAGTGGAAGAGCGCTGACTAAGATAAGAAGTTCTAAATAACAATCGACATGAGATGCAACATGATTCAAATAAATAAATAAATAAAGGACAGGTTTCTGCACAAGAAAATGCCATGACATATCCTATTTCATTACTTAGGGTGAAAAGTAGTAGTATCACAGCAAAGCATATTTCATATGAGAATAACAATCCAAATATGAGAATTTTAACAGGTGCGTGATTTATTGAAAATCAGTGGATGCCTCTCAACTGACCCAGAAAGGACTGTTTAAAAAAAATCTTTTTTATTTATTTGGTACAGTAGCTTTAGTGTTTTTAATAAAGCTTTTGAAAACTTTGGCTTCAGGTTAAGAAAACTTTTGAAGTTACAGGATTTAGAGGTAAATTTTCTGAGCCCTTATAACGTCATTAAGTGCAGGAGCTAACCACATAAATGTAGTTACAAAAACTACAAAGTACAACAATGTTGCTGCTTTATTCCAGTCTTTTTAATCAGCATCTATATTCCAGTTTTTATGTGTTGGCTTATTCATAATTTGATGAAACAAAATAACAGCTGTGTTCTTTTTTTTTTTTAGGAAATACGTATTTCTTTAAGGACAATTCCTACTGGGTGCTCACAAATGGAGGCCTGAACCAAGAAAATGTCACTTCAAAATCCATCGCTGTAGACTGGCTTAGATGTCCAGCTCCTCCTTCAACTGCCACTCCAATAAATCCTCGATTCCCGAAAACATGCACCTGCAACTTTTCAGGATCGCCTTCATCGCTGAGAAACAGCTCTCTCCTCTTGATTTTTGTTATGCTGCTAATCAATGAGTTTAAAAGAAGCATGAGTTTGTAATTTTCTTGAGTCGATGTTTACTTCTTCCTTTTTTTCACTGGCGGGTTGTTAATAGATCATCATATACTCACTGAAACCTACTAGCTGCACAGTAGTTTCACATTGAGTCCCAGTGGCATGAAAAGTGTCACTTAAACCCTCTGGGTTTCTACAAAACCATTTTTTCATCTGAAACATATTGCTACATTTTTTTCATATTGAATTACACAGAGCCTGTACAGAAGAAAGAAATGACATTTTACACCACGATCTAGCACACAGGCTTCTTCCTCATAACAAGTCCTTAAGTAACCGCCGTGTGTTTGGATGACAAAAAGGTAAATCAAACTTACTTATCAGCAACTGTAATTTTCATCTTTAAATATATCTATTTATAATTACATCCTGGTGCCTTTGCTTAAATATCAAAATATAAATATATATTTTGATATTTAAGCGAAATATATATTTTGCTTGTGCGCTATATATAAATCTGGATTTTGATAAATTAAAGATTTTGTTTTATATATTTGTGTAGTTTTTACAAATGTACATAAAATCTTTTGGTTATTTTACATTGATTGTAGAACTTTAAAATATTTTATGTTAAAATTTGATTACTTGAATATTTTTAAGGCTAGGCTGTGTTAAACTGAGATGCTTAACTTTGCAGATGGAGATGCAGTTTTCACAGCTTAAGTCAGATTGACTTACTGTAAAGAGACAATATAAATTTTGTCAAATCTACGCAAAAGAAATCTTAAACGGAACCATTTATAAGTTATGAGAAAATATTAAAATGTCATGATGTTGATTTTATTTACTTTTGGTTTGTAACGTCGTCTTTCACTTTTAACGCATATTTCTTTGACGTCACCGCCCTTGCTGCAAGTGTGAAGGCATGTTACCTCTGTTGTCTTATCTGTTTGAGATACAAGATGTATCATTTTCATTGATTAAATACTTGTCATTCTCCAGTGACAGTTCTCTTTGTGTGTTCAGTTACGGATCGGTGATAACTTTATTAGGAAGACCTCTCCCTGTTTGTGGCGACCTACTTATCTCAAGGACATCAAATACCAGCATTACAAAAGGAAGAGCAAAGTGATAAGGATGCCTGTCTCGTGGCCTGATGGGCCATTGTCCTCAGTGCTTACCCCACTCTTTGCAATAAGCAAACAATTCATATGAGAAATTTCTCCGGGAAGTTTTTTAAAAATATATATATATATTATCAAAATATGTTCCTCTTAGTTAAAATCAAATTAAGTGCAACCCCAACCTTTCATTGATAATACAGCTAATTAACCATTACACATGTGGTTCAAAAGACAGCCAAATCCTTTAAGGCGGTTTCAGTTTAAACAGGTCTGTTTGTTCTGTTTTGTTCTAAACTACATTGTTGAAGCACATTTTGTGAACTAGAATAGCAAGCTTTCAAAAGGTTAGACAGCTTGCCCTTAAGTGTAACAAATGTACCTACGAAGCACTCCAGCCAGTTAGGTATCATTTCAAAAATTCCAGCAACTTCCAAGTCTTTATGAAAAGACAGCAAAACTGCAGAAACAGTCATAAATAATTTTAATTGTCATTTAAGAATATCAGGAAAGTCACAGTTTTCTTCATGTTCATGCAACACACTACAGTATTAAGGACATAAGCAATGTGCATCACTGATAAATAATTTTGCTCATGTGAGAAAGTGACACACAAAACCTTCATAATATGAATTTCATAAAAATTTCCATTTTGTGGTTTTAGCAACCAGTGCATTTCAAATGCAACAGTAGCTGCACTGATGAAGGCAAAAAAGTTTACAATAGTTTAAAATAAATACTAAAAAACAGAAAAAAAAACACACCATATCCTTCAATCATCCGTTGGTAATCTAAGCTAGGTGCATATGACAACGTCAAGGCATATCTTAACATGTCATCAGATAGTGACACATTTTTATAACGCTCAGTTTCATAACTACCAGAACTACACTGTCAGTAGTGCAGGTGCATCCCTTTGTCACCCACATGTTGAAGCTCTGGCAGCTCAACACAGACATGGAACATGCCTCTATTGTTTAGACCATGTTGGCCTGCAAAATGAATTCTTGTGCATGTCATTACTTAAAGTATGCTTTGCATGCACGAGGTGGGTGCATGCAGACTCAAATCTGACAGCTGGCAAGTGCTTTGTAGCAGGTAGCCATGATCAAGAGATAGCAGAGATAAGATGGGAGCAGAGCCTTCACCTTGATTAATTATTCTTTACACTTTTCATGCTTATGTCAAACTTAAAGAGCTACATTAGAAATCAGCAAAGGTCCATTTTAATTAAATGGGGAAAGAATGCATATGTTGTAGTGAGGCAACGGGGTTGATCGGCAAAGATTGCTGACAATGTCCTCTTTCTATTTTAGCTCCAACTCCAGCAGTGCAAGACTGAGGAGCAGTAGGCCCAGAGAGAAGCAGGTTGTGGAGGCAGAGGCCTTGAGCCTCTGAGTTGAGACTGGCTGTGCTGGCTGCTGGCTTCTGTAGACGTTTATAGCGAGTGGTGACGTGCTGTCTTCGACACGCACTGTGGTGCTGAAGAGGTCAATCTGTTGATGATATTCCAATAAGCTTCATGAAGCAATTATAGCCAATCTGTGTTTGCAGTAATGACAATTAGGAGATACAAGGAAGAAATGAAATAACACCTACAACATCTTTGCTGACTTTAATCGTGTCCTTAAAAACGGTCCAGACCACCGCCTCATTACAATTGGGGGTTGTCAAGGATCCAAGGTAGCGGTAATACTTAGTGCGATCCACACCGACGAGCAGGTCGTCCAGGGAAAAACCAGCTGCAACAGAAACTTTCTGACCTGAGGACAGAAACAAGACCTGCATGAAGGAACTATAAATAACACAATTTAGAGCCAGAAACAGGAGAGGAGGTTTTAAACCAAAAATGTTACCTTTTTCTGTGATGTTGGCCAAGTAAGAGGTCAAATTGCGCCAGCTTTCCAGCTGGCCAGTTGAGTTACCTGACATTACCTGAAAAAAAGGGCATTGATTGCATTGTTATCCTAATCTCAGATGTGGAAACAAAATACCAACGGAACACACCCCCCACACTGCACACACACACACACAAAATGCAGTGAGGTTTCAACACTGAATAACACAGCAGGTATTACATCATCTCATGTGCTGCTTCTCTCACCTCGATTAAGAAACCAAGAGCTGCAAATCCGGTGGAGTCATTAAAGGCTAGACTTGCATTCCTATTGTAGGATGACTTGCTGTTCACAATATGCAGCTGGCAAAAAAGATAAGATCCATAAACTCATACAGATATTTGCGTGTTTGTTTTACTCTTCACATTTTAATATAAATGTATCAAAGAAATACACCACCATCACTAAAATAACAAGAAAAAAGTCTGTACCTCCATAGGATATCGCTTTCCATCCACTGTATGCTCTGAGCCGGGCACAGAGGAGCCGTTGCCCCAGTGGAAGTGGAACTGCAGACTGTCGTATTGCTCGGACAGGTCCCCTCCTGAAATCTTAACTCCGCTCTTAAGGTTCACTTTGACTGGAAGAAGATGGGAAAACAAAAACAGGTGCGGAGTAAGAGGAAATGTTCAGATGTAAGGCGGGTGCGCTTAGTTGTAGAAAAGAGGAGGGCGCTAAAATCCCAGTAAGACAAGTTATCGCTTTTTCCCCAATTATCATTTTTAATGTGTTATTATTATTATTATTATTATTATTATTATTATTATTATTGTTTTATTACAGTTGTTGTTAAACTAGGTCGAAATGCTTTTGTTTTGAAAGACAAAGATGAAAAAATAAAACACTTTTGTGTTTTTTGTAGCCACTAATCCATAAACCCGGTGCTCACCTGTGTCGCCAGTATTTTCTATGGTTGTCATCGCGGTGGTGTCGTTATACTTCACAAAAGTGAATTGAGTCAGGTTGTCGTTCGGTGTGGCTGATGCTGAGACGATGTTAATGGGTGACTGTCGGCTGCCGTTGCAATACTGCGAGGAAATTGTTGGCCAGTTTGTGTCATCTATAAACAGAAAGGACACGTAAAGTCAACAGAGAGCCGCCACGCAGTGGGCAATAGATAGATATTGGAGACTTACTGCAGAATGGGAGGTGATAACACCAGGCTGGAGGGGGAAAAAAGAAGATGGTGAAAAAACAGGACATTCAGATTCCCATATTTAGACAAAAAGCTCTTAAGTGAATGCACACCTATTGATTGCGATGCGCAGTGAGCGGCGGGTACGAGGACGCACACAGCAAACGCAACAACTTTAAACCACTTCATCTGAAACGACCAAAAAGCCACATTGTTTAGAATCGCATATATTTAAAAAATAATATTAAATTAAATTAATAAATAATCTGAACAAAATGTACAACACAGAAATGAATGAATGAATTCGTTAATTAAAAAGTTACTGTGTGAATGACAAATTATCTATACCTAAAGTTTGATCATTACATTAAAAAAATTAACTAATACTAAAATTTGAAATACTGCAGTTTGCTGTTATTAGAGAAAAGAATGCAACAGATGCAGGTTTCTGACTGTAGCCTAAGTCCTCCTTCTGCCCAGCTCACCTGAGCAGCACAGTGTCTTACCTTAGATGCACCTGTGCCACGTTCAGCCTGTATACAGATGCAGCTCACCTCACCCTCCCTCTTTTTATTTCCTCAGTGCATCCTGCAGCTGGCCGGACACCGCCTCCATGTGACATGTGAGCAGGTCTTTATCTCTCCGCAGTAATTTCGCGGAAGTACGACGGAGTATTACGGCGACATTAATAAAAATAATTATAAATTTATCGACCCTTTCGAAAATAAAGTCGAAATTTTGAGATTAAAGGCGTAATTCTATTTTGAGAGGGGAAAAAAGTCGAGATGTATAGATTACACTCGTTATTTCAAGACAAACTTCCGAGTTAATACGAATCGGTTTTCGTAACAAGAAAAGAAATACTTCTTCTTTTCGCACATTAATAAAGTGTGGGCGTTATTATAAGGACGTTGAAAAGATGAAAACAACTGCATCTTGGCCAGAGGAAAACACACAACTTTGGACAGGATGCAGTTGTCTTCATCTTTTCAATTCAATTCTTGATTAGTAAGAGGATTTAAAGCGACTGTTTGCTAACAGCACATCAGTGTTTCGCTCGGTAGGACATTTCCTAGAAACCCAGTAGCGATTCCAGACAGTATGCTTTCCAGCATTCATGAGCCTTTATGCTTCCCAAGGTTGATCTGCATTCATTTCACTGCGTGTTGTACTCCTATAACAATGCAGGTGACAAATGAAGAATATTGAGTCTTGAAATTTGCTTTGTGTGTGTGTGTGTGTGTGTGTGTGTGTGTGTGTGTGTGTGTGTGTGTGTGTGTGTGTGTGTGTGTGTGTGTGTGTGTGTGTGCGTGTGTGTGTGTGTGTGTGTGTGTGTTGAAAGGTAAAAGGTGTGAAGGCATGACAGGTGAGTGCAGGTGTCAAACTTTGGTTTTTGAGTTTTGGAATTAATGTTTTAATTAAATGACACACATCGCAACTAACCAGACTATGTGTGTAATTACACTGACCAGAAATCTTAGATGCCTGTGCTCTTCTGTCAAGACTAATCAAAGCCATTCAGTTCACTGTTATGCCTTGTGTTCATAATTTCATAACTGCCCAGAACCTCTTAGTAAAAAATACTTCTAAAACCGGATTAGTTTAAGAGGTTTTTAATGTTTTATTTTGACACAGCTAATGATACTGAAGACAACATGATCTCCTCTGTTGATTTATGTATAGAACTTGAAGGACAACTCAACACATTTTTATGTATCTAGCCAGTTTTTATGGTGACATGAAGCCAGCATATATTGATTCTGAATTGTTACTACCTATAGGAAGTAATGTGAATGGGTTAGCAACTTTGATTGGGGGCATATGGACACCTCACCGCTTTCATAAATGAGCGATACACATACAAAAAACACACGGGCATGCTGAGTGTTGCAGCTTTAAAAGGATGCATTCAAACACTGACTCGTAAGCAACAGACATGTAATCTCAAAACACCCTGGCAACAAAAGACAGAAGTTTAAATCAGATATTTTCATGTATCAGAACTACAAACTTACATTGTTCTCTTCAATGAATAGAACAAGTCATAATTTCCAGCACAGGTTGAAACATGCTTAATCCAACAAAAGCTGAAAGAAGCCACATCATATTGTATGTCTTTAAAATGGGCAGTGAGCACTCAAAATGTCATAACCTGAAAACACACCCAGAAACTGGATATATGATGAAAAAAAAAAAAAACTGAACTAAAAAACAGTAGCTTCAAAATTCATTAGAATAACCGTCATAGATGATATCAGTTTTGGACAGGGAGATTGTTTTTAAAGAATGTTTTTTTGACTAAAGTGATAGTCACAGATTATCTTTTTAATGTATGGTCAAGCATTTGTCAGAGACCCTACATCTTTCTGAAACGAAGCACCTCTAACACTTGGTTTTGATCTGTGAGACAAAAGAAATCCACATGATGTCTTTAAGTGGTAATTGTTTTCATTTAGGTTCCTCACAAGAAATCTGGAGGAAGCAAGCAAAACGGGAATACTAGAAATTTAGACTATACGTTTAAAAACGGTTAGATAAGGGTTGAATACATTTCTAAAAACTCTACCAGACTGTTGATTTGTCACTTTTTGGGAAAGGTTGTGTCTTGAAGCCAATGCTACTACAAATGCTAATTTAAAAAGAAATAAAAGCACTTCTACTCATTTATTGATGTTACATGTAATACAGTTAATTATATTCCATGAATTCCAGATAAAATATTTCCTTAAGTAAGTTTGTAAGTATGTTTTTTTGCCATTTCAGAACAAGCTCAATCAAATTATTCTCATTTGGGGTAAAAGTCTGAATGTTAAGCTGATCAGTTCTACATTTTGATTAGATCAAAAGTAAGTAGTATCCTATGAAAATTCAGTATTACTAATGTCTAGTTTGATCTTGGGTTTTAAAATAAAGGATGTCCTTTGTTTTAAAAAAAAACAAAAAAACAAAACTATGGGCTTGATTGAATTAAAATAAATGTCATTATTCCCCCAAATGAAAAAACAATGCAAACATTCCGTCCTCGTACTGTTGAGTATATCCTGTATTACAAGATTATAAGGAGACAAAACATAATACTATGAAGCCTTCCATTTAGCCAGGTAAGCTTGGCACAAACAAAAGCCAAATCTGAGCATTTTCCACTCCTCCCTTTTGATCATTCATTGTTTACAAAAGTATATCTACAAATATGAAACAACAGAACTGTTTTCAGATGGAATAGGCACTGTCAGTGTGTAGCAACGGTTATGAGAAACAAAACAGAACAAAACAACTGAAATATCTGATTCTTGAAATTGGGATCCAGTCAGGTGAGAAGTACAAGTCAGACACCTTTTCCACACATTATGTATCTATACACCTCTGCTTTTAATTACTGGTTAGTATCCTGTTTTCATCCACTCAGCTTGACTGGTCACGTCAGATGACTGCCCCTCCCTGAGCCTGGTTCTTTAGGTTTAGGTTTTTTAAGTTCTTTAAGTTTCTTCCTGTATAAAGAGACTTTTTCCTTCCCACTGTATCCAAAGCTCTTACTCACAGGGGGTCAATGATTGTTGTGGTTTCTCTTTTTATTTGTATTATTATAGGGTCTTTACCTTACAATATATAGCACCTTAACGCATAGTTAATCAGTTGTTGTGATTTCAGACTATTTAAATTGAATTGAATTGAATTGAATTGAAAAAGATTTAATATAAAAACAAAATACACACTGGACATAATAAGACTGGGAACATATATAATTCATAATTGTGGTTGGATGTGCTAGGTGAAATACGTATTCTCTCATTTGTTTTTCAATCTTGGTAGATTTGTGCTTTTGTCACACTTTGCATTTGTTCTGGACAGATAAGACATATCAGAGCAGTATTTAGCACTTAGTTCTTCCATCAAAAAGGAAACTAGTAAGAAAACAGTAAGGTGCTAGTAAAGTTTGATACGTCAAATAATGCTAAAGTGATCTGCTCCGACACACTGAGGGTCTAAGGAAGGATACAAACAAGAGTTTCTCTGAGATGATTAATCTGTCTTGTCGTAATCCTTATTTTCTTTTTTCTCCTGAGCATTTTCCTTAGATTTTTCCCCCTGTCTCTTCCACACATTTAACATTTTCAGGGGATTTTCCATTTCAACAAAATCTTCTGTTTTTATTTTTTTCTTTACTTTTATCTCTTTACTCTCTTTACATTATTTTCTAGTTTTTCTTCCAACTTCATTAGCAGTCTCAGACTGAAACTTCCTCCTTGTGGGAACCCAAAATGTGTTACTCAAACGTGTTGTAATTTGATCAACCAATCACGCCTCTTAAAAGAATGTGTCCATAGGTTACTATTTCAGCTCAAAGTTCTGGGAGCTATGGGAATTTTTAACAGCCAGTCTCTTTTCTCTTGTTCAGATACACATTTTGCTAAGAAACTTTGTTAATACAGTCCAAAATACTAATTCAAACTAGTTTAATGGCAAATGGACTGGTTTTTATATAACGCCTTTCTACTCTACTTTTGAGTACTCTCCCGAAGCACTCAAAGCACTTAAAACAACTTGTTCCATTCACCCATTCAAACCCGCTTACACAAGCACTTTTTTCTATGTGCTTACATAAGTGCTTTTTATTTAACATTTACACAAACATACTCTGATGGATGCACTGGAGAGCAACCTGGGTTTATTATCTTGCCCAAGGACACTTGGCATGCAAACTGAAGCAGCCAGAGATCGAACCACGAACCTTCCTATTAGAAGATTAAATTCCTCTTCCGCCTCTACCTCTACAGCTACTCCTCACAGAAGAATTGTATATTAGGTTTTGGAAACAAATCCTATATAATTATTAAGTTAAAATAGCATTTTTAAAAATGCTTGTTTTTGTTTCCAAAATGGTCAGGCAACAAACATTTCAGAATAATTAGTGCACCAGCAGCAACACCTAGGTTGTAAAAGAGTGACACATGATGTACTTTTTTTTGACTGAAAAAAAAGGTTTGAAACCTCATCTTTTTTTCCTTTTTTTTTTCAAATGAAAAAAAAAAAAAAAATCATTTTATGTTAAAACTAATCATTTTAAATGATATCTACTAATTCTGCCAAGAGTGCTCAAATATCCAGCCAGAATTATGCCAGACATTTGTTGGTGGCTATCAAAAGGGTAATTCAAGCTAATATTAGTAAAGCTGTTATGTGACCGTGTATGTATATTTTCACCCTGGAAAAAGAACAGCTGAGAGGAAACATTAACAGCCCATAATTACCATGACACTCATGTCCATGATGAGTGCAACTTTTGACTACAACAGCACATCTCTCTCTACTGGAGTATTTTTTTCTGTTAAAGGTGATTCTTTTTTTTGTTCCCATCATTGTTGCATGGTGATGAGTATCTTGAATTGTCACCATAAAAAAATGTGATTACATAAGCACAGATTGTGCACATGAACTGTGTGTGACACTGTTTGTTTTAATTTTGGCATTCATAAAAGTTTTCTAGGTATTTTTTTGTTTGTTTGTTTAATCAACCAGTCAAACCACTTGGAAAAATGTGTTATATCATAGGTTACTATTTTCAGTCCACTGCTTGCTTAGAGCTGCTCTGGTAATTTTCCTCTGGAAGTCCCTGCTAATGTTTTCTCATGTCCAGAAAACATTAGCATTAGGAAGCTTTGTGAAATGCTAACTCAAACTACTTTCTGGGAAGATTTGTGAGCAGAATACTGGTCCTGGGTTTTGGAAACAAATCCAAAAGTAATTATGAAGTTAAAACAAAAGTGAAGAAAATGTTTGGTTTTCATGAAAACTAAACCAGCCTCTCACCAGGGGCAACTCCAGACTGAGACAGAGTCCAGCCCCTGTCCAGGAGACTGGTTCCAGAGCCCAAACCATGCGTTGAGGTGAGCCCGACTATATCTAGCCGGTACCTCCCAACCTTGCGCACTAACTCAGGCTCCTTCCCCACCAGAGAGGTGACATTCCATGTCCCAATTTCCAGTCTTGGTAGCCGGGGATCGGTCCGCCAGGACCTCCGCTCCTGGTCGCCGCCTGACTCACAATGCACCCAACCCTCCTGCGGGTGGTGGGCCTGCAGGAAGATGGGCCCATGTCCCTTTTTTGGGCTGTGCCTGGCCAGGCCCCATGGACTAAAGCCCGGCCACCAGACGCTCACCCTCAGGAACCCTCCCCAGGCCTGGCTCCAGTTTGGGGCCCCGGTAACCCTATCCCGGGCAGGAAGGGTGAACTCTTCCCTTGATGGCCTTCTCATAGGGGTCTTCTGATTTGCTCTTTGTGTGGCCCCTCACCCAGAACCAATTTGCCATGGGAGACCCTACCAGGGGGCAAAAAGCCCCCAGACAACATAGCCCCTGGGATTCCTGGGACACACAAACTCCTCCACCATGATAAGGTAGCGATTCACGGAGGGGTAATTTTGCTGTTATTGAAAGAAACAACAACCTCAATTTTAGTCATGCAATTCGATGCTTCTATAAAAGAATAGGCATTAGTCATCACCATTGTTAACAGGTACCTCTAAAAGGGCACCTTACATCAAAGCACTTCTTTCTATATTTACTCAGCTTGAAAAAGTAACTTTGGGACAGGCTGATTTACATTATGTTTAGCATGTTCCAGGAAGTACTATGCCTAACCTATCTGTACCTTAATGTCATAGCTTAATTGTCTAACTTACATTTGAGACACCGTGCATCAATTTTTATCCAGGGTGACATAGAGCCATGTATTGTAATGGTTAAAAAATAAATAAATGGATCAGATTCACATTAACATGGCACCAATTCAATTAAATCCAATTCAGGTTTATTCATTAGTAGTGCTGTCAGCATTAACGTGTTAACACACACTGATCCGCGTTAATGCGTCAAAATTGGCAAATCCTCGTTAACGGGTTAATGCAGCTTAATCCGTGTGAGGGGTTACTTGGCGTTAATGCGTTAATGCACCTTAAACACATTATTCACACTATCATGACAACTAACCCAATTAACAATTTATTCATCTGGAGCACAGACTGACTCACTTATGACTGACTTATTGCTTTAATCATGATAACCGCTTTAATGCGTTAGCAGTGTTTAGCCACGTTAGAGTCATATTAACACATTCACGTTGACAGCACTATTCATTACTAATCATGGCAGTACAGAAACAAGCTCTCAGCACAAGATCCATATAGGCTGGGGTCTACCACAGGTACAGGCTGTGTAACGATGCCTCTGAGACAATCCAGCACAAAACAGCAAGGTGCAAGATGCTAGCAGGGTGGGCATACATGGAACGCATAACCAAGTGGCCGGCATAGTTTACAGAAACATCTGTGCCGAGTATGGCCAAGCTAAGATCCTGTGGGACTTCCAGATACAGACAGACAAAATGGTGATGGCTAACCAACCGGACATAGTAGATGTGGACAAGCAGAGGAAGACAGCTGTAGTGATAGACATAATGATACTGAATGACAACAACATCAGGAAGAAGAAACACAAGGACATAGTGGTGGTAGATAAACAGAAGAAGACGGCCGTAGTGATAGATGTAGCGAATGACAGCAACATCAGGAAGAAGGAACACAAGAAGCTTGAGAAATACCAAGGGCTCAGAGAAGAGCTCGAGAAGTGGAAGGTGAAGGTAACAGTGGTCCCAGTGGTAATCAGAGCACTAGGTGCGGTGACTGCTGAAGCAAGTGGCTCCAGCAGATCCCAGGAACAATATCCAAGATCTTTGTCTGTACGAGCACAGTCCTAGGAACAGCAAAGATACTGCGCAGGATCCTCAAGCTCCCAGGCCTCTGGTAGAGGAAACAAGCTTGAAGGACCTTTGAATTCCCTTCTTGCTTTATATATATATATTAAAACTTCCTTTATGGTATGATGATGATGGCATCATGAAAAACTTGTCAAAATAAATATTAAATATCAAGCATGTAAGTGAAATGAATTCTAGCAGACATGATGCTTCAGGCTTGTAGCGTCATACAAGAATCACACATTTCAATTTTAAACAAGTGTTATTTAAACTGGCTACAAGACAACATTTTTCTCTGCTAAAGCACAAGAGTGTTTGATTTGAAAATATACTGTTATACTTTCTTTGCTTTTTGTATAGCAAACACATCACCTTTACTAAAGAAATAATTATGTTTTAATTAGTAATTGTTTTTTTCCCTTAAGATATTTTTTGAAGAAGTAAAAGAAACGGCTAATTTATAGCAAGTGCAGAAATAATTTCGTGTGGTAATCTCAGTTTCAAGGTTTAATATTGTGTCTGTATGACATTAATCCCCTCAAAGTGTTATGAGGTGCTTTTCTGGTTACCCTAAAACCAACCAGTAATGAAAGTAATAAAAATTACATATTCAAATGTTACCAATGAAAAACACTTTCCAAGCTAACATGTAAAGAACCTAATAAGTGCAGCACAATATATATATTCTTCACAGCAGTTCTTCACCGGTCCAAATGATATAAAATAGACACAGATGTTCCGTGCCAGCAGCAGAAACCATATGAGATGTCAAGAAGCGCTGGCTGTAGATCCACTGCTCCCATGAAAACTGCCAGCTGTAGTTAGTATTGTTCTGGTATAACGGAATTGTGTGGGCCAAAGAAAAAAATCAACCTTTAAGACATATTTAAAGTTCACTTGAAAAAAGTTACATCATTATTCGATGTCTGTGTTTGTGCACTAGAATTCATGCACCCGGTTTATTGGTGCAGAAGTGTAACCTGATATGGAATCTGCTAGCTGTTGAAGCCTGTCGTGGATATCTCATAAGGGTTGATGAAAAGGTGAAATCACCTGATGCACGTACAGATTGTCAAAGATTGTGTTGAACTGTTGAAGACAGTCACATGTTTTTCCTCTTCTTGCCCAGCACTGATTAGTGATATACTGAGAGCAGCTGATTTCACAGATAACTGAAAGTTTCGTTCACACATGAGGAAACGGAGAAGGTGAATCGCTTTACTTGAACCGATATTGTATTGATCCTATTTGACCATAGTATGTCATAGCTTATTGTGCTGTGGTGCAGTTTTATCATTACTCTGGCATTAATAAACATCATTCATCGTGCTAAATGCTTTGTGCTATAGTGGAAAACTACTATACAATTGTTTTGCTAACCATAGAACTTATGAACTTTTTAATTATATTTCATAGTTCAGCCACCCATGAAAAAATTACAATGCTGGGTCTCGTTCACACACAATATAGCGCTCATATTAAACTTGTGGCCAGTCAGTGTTTTTTATCAAATCTATTTCTTGTCAATTGTGGTATAATTCAAACAGTGGAGGACTTCGTGTTTAGATAAATCTTGATTTTCTTCAACCATTTTTTCTTTTTTTTTTTTTTTTACAGTGAATATTTTTTTTTTTTTTTTTTTTTTTAGTTATTATTATTA
>VURO01048123.1:23196-39396 GCA_015108175.1 Pelvicachromis taeniatus
TTTTTACAAACAGCTCACAACTTGTACATAATTTAGTGGGGGTTAAATGAACATTTACAGTAAAGTGGGTATTCTTTGGCTGCAGGTGAGAAATAATATGCTTGGATTGCTTGGACCTCCTGATCAATTCATCACAAAATACACTCAACAGCCACTTTATTATTTTTCCCCACAAAGTCATTTATATCTAGGGTTTAGAGCGATGGTTTAAAAAGAAAAAAGAAAATATCCAGTGAGCAGCAGTTCTCTTGTAGAAAATGCCATCAAATGGCAACAGTAACTCAAATAACCAATCCTACCTTGGTGACCACAGTTTACACATTAGTCATCTCCTCATGGCCGTTTCCGGAAAGGTAACGTAGCAACCATTAAATCATCTCAAACTGTTTTTTTTTAACATGACAATGAGTTCACCGTCTTTGAATGGCCTCCACAGTTCAACAGAGCACCTCTGTGATCCTAGGTTTGTTTCCAGCAACTTGTTAAATCTATGCCACGAATAATTTAGGCAGTTCTGGTGGCTAAAGGGGGTCCAACCTGATTTCAAACCAAATGCCAAAAGGTGTTTTCTGATATTTGCCAGAAACAAAGGACTGCTTATTTTACAGTGTTTAAAATGACTTGTTGGTGTGTAATCTGACAAACGTATCTAAAACATGTCTTTTTGTGAATTATATCAGGTCATTTTGAGTAAAAAAACAAAACAAAAACAACAACAACAAAACACACACACCCACCCCAATAACATTAGAAGGCCTGTGTAAAAAAAACCGGGTGGGTGAAATAACGCAGTCTTGGAAATACCTTAAATTTAACTTAGATTTTACTCTTTATTTAAGTCTTTATTTTATATATAAACCCTTCGTAAATCCTGTTGACTGGACTCTATTTACCAGTGTGAGCAAATATATTAAATATGAAAAAAACAGAAACGACGGAAATCACTTTTAGCAGGTGTAACTAATGATGTAGTCTGTGCGTATGTGTACAGTTATATTTGACGATTTCCTTTTTCTTGTGTGTGTGTGTGTTTTTTTTTTTTTTTAATTATTGCCAATTGTAAAACAATACTATCGGTGCAAAGCAGACGAAGCAGTCAATTTATAAGGCACAGTCCGATCTTTAAAATAACAAGCTAAATGAGGAAGTTAATGGGCTTCTCAATAGTGAAATGATCGCTTACCCTGCTTTGAGAGCCGTCCGTCGCAGCCTGGTTGTTTCGTGTCCTGTCCTCTGACTGCAGGCTGTCAGCTGTGGGGGGTTTATCACACTGAGCAGCGGTGTCTGCTGCTGTCTCTCCTATGGATTGTGAACCAGCAGTCTGACTCTTCTGAGCAGCTTTTTCAGCCTGTCGTCTGGCTCTGAACTCTGCCAGCTTTTGCTCCATGGATAATGAAGAACCGACAGCTGGTACAACTCATTTACAACTTACAACAAGCCCTTCACAGCACAGTAAATCTCTCTCACACACGAACTTTCAGTTTAAGTTTGATGACTTGCTACTAGCTTAGTAATAGGTTTATTTACAATTTACGTCGACGTCTACCTGAAAGCGGGACGGTGTGTCGCAAGAAGCCTCCAACAGTCCCCGTTTTACGACAGTTTCACAGTTCTGTTGCTAGCTTAGTGATTGTTTTCATTGGAGGTGAGTTCCCAAATGTTATACTATTTTATGTTAATTTAATTTCGTAAAATTATGGATTTTTAGCTCCTGTTGCTTTTGATAACCGTCAAATTTTAAGCTACTGATAGAAAATAAACGATCGGAGACAAACGCTAATCACCACATAACCACCACGTCTCCTTTATGTTTACGTGTCGTTGTTTAATTTGTTGACGCTATTATTGCGGTTTCTATATATTTTTTTGTTTATCAAGCTAACAGTTATGAATATGTTATACATTGAAAGCTATTTCAATAAATAAAACAAAGATGCTTCCTATTCTTGAAGCTACTTCGATCTTCCTTCAATTTAGCTACTTTTATTGTTATAAAATGTAAATGTTTTTAATTTTGTCTACATCAGTCCGTCAACAGTAGCTTTATTTTTCCGTGGCTTTCTGTTTTCTCTGCAGACATGGCCACAGCTCCAGCACAGCAGCCCACCCTGACAGTTGAGCAGACCAGAGGTGAGAGGAACAGCTGGTTTTAATATATATTTTTTAAAAATCCCTTTTCTACTTGTTTTTCTCTTCCTCAGGTGGTCTATGTTGTGTGCTCGTACTGTTGCATTTGTAAGACCGAGGCCTGTACTTATCAGTAGAATTTTGGATTATCCAGGTAGCTTCAGGGTTAAAGCT
Organism: Pelvicachromis taeniatus; assembly: GCA_015108175.1. NCBI lineage: Eukaryota > Metazoa > Chordata > Actinopteri > Cichliformes > Cichlidae > Pelvicachromis > Pelvicachromis taeniatus. Next base: position 25,498 of record VURO01048123.1, read on the forward strand.
AGGTTTTCTGTACTTCATAGGTGGTTCACTTCTTACCGATGTAAGTCGTCGCGGTAATTTATGCTGAATGAAGCACAACCCATCAGTTACATTATAACAGGCACGCATGGTTAACTTGATGATTTAGAAAATGTATAAAATGCTGTTATGCTTAATTCTAATCTGCTGCTCTTTTACTCTGCTGGCACTAGAACACAGGACACACAAAGAATGCCTGTTCAATCAATAATATGACCACCCCCTCTTGTGTTAACGCACAAGGGAAACCCTGGGTTAACTTAATGAGTTGATAACCGGCTTTGTGTGACCGTTCATCCTGATTGCCAGTGTTAGCGTAAGTGAATATAGATAAAGGTAAAATGGCCTGGGTATTGTGAATTCTCTTCATAGTATAGGGCCCTGGACTTAGATGGATGGAGTTCACTTTTGTTCATGGAAAGTAAGAAGAAGAATTAGTGGTGGCGGCTCTCAGGCTTCAGATGAATTACTGTAATGACATCCATCCATCTTCTTCTGCTTATCCGGGGCCGGGTCACGGGGACAGCAGCCTAAGCAGAGAAGCCCAGACCTCCCTCTTCCCGGCCACTTCCTTAAGCTCATCCGGGGGAACACCAAAGTGTTCCAAGGCCAGCCGAGAGATGTAATCTCTCCAGCGTGTCCTGGGTCTACCCCGGGACCCCCTCCCGGTGGGACATGCCTAGAACACCTCACCGAGGAGGCATCCTTGTCAGATGCCCAAACCACCTCAACTGGCTCTTTTGATGTGGAGGAGCAGCGGCTCTACTCTGAGCTCCACCCGGATGGCCGAGCTCCTCACCCTACCTCTAAGGGAGAAGCCAGCCACCCTTCAGAGGAAGCTCATTTCTGCAACTTGTATCCGTGATCTTGTTCTTTTGGTCACTACCCACAGCTCGTGACCATAGCTGAGGACAGGAACAGAGATCGACCGGTAAATTGAGAGAGTTTCACTTTTACACTCAGCTCTCTTTTCACCTAGCTCACTTGATACAGCGTCCACATCACTGCAGCTGCAGCACCAATCGGTCTCTTGATCTTCCGCTCCCTTCTCCCGTCACTCGTGAACAAGACCCTGGGATACTTAAACTCTTCCACTCGTCCCTGACCCGGAGTGGGAACTCCACCCTTTTGCAGCTGAGGACCATATGGCCTCAGATTTGGAGGTGCTGATTGTCATTCCCACTGCTTCAAACTCAGCTGCGAACCATTCTAAAGCGAGATGGAGGCCATCACCCGATGAAGCCGATAGAACGACATCATCTGCGAAAAGCAGAGATGAGATTAGTTACTGTAATGTGGAGACAAAAATCCCTTTGGGGTTGTGTCAGGCAGGATCTGCTACATCAAACACTGTGGAGCTGCAGGCAACCTCTAGTAAATAAGGTATTAGCTGGAAGTAGTTAGTTAATAAGTCATTTGTTCTAAAATCTATGGCAATATCAGGAAAAGTTTTTTTGACCTTGCGGAGCAGCTACTAATGAAGCTTTTGTTTGACAGTGGTTTTGAGCGAGGTGATCCAGGCATTTTCAGTACCGGAGAATGCTGCACGGATGGAGGAGGCCAGAGAGAGCGCCTGCAACGACATGGGCAAGATGCTGCAGCTTGTGCTACCTGTGGCCACCCAGATTCAACAAGAGGTTATCAAAGCCTACGGATTCAACAATGAGGGAGAAGGTGAGCTTTTTTTTGTATCTTAAAACTAAGAATGTGCTTGCTCTTTGCTAGGTTAGAGAAAAAGCACAAACAATGTAGTGTGAAAATAAACAGCTCGCCCACTGCTGGCGTCCCATTTAGTTTTTGTAAAAAGAAAAAATATTGTAATCTCCCCGGTCTTGAGATGATTAGAGATACACTCTGTCCATAGAGCCAACCCAAGTAATTATATTATCTGTGGACTTTTTTTCAGGACAGCATGTAAAGTACCAAGTGTAAGGCATTATTTCCCTAAAGGCTTAAAACAATAAGAACTACTCTAAAGTTCAAATCATTTTAAGACACCATTCAGACTAGAAGTGATCCCACTGGTGCTCATTAGTGCTGGCTGATATCACACGGAGTACTCATATAATTTAATTTGGGTCTTAAATGTATCAATTGGACATTAAACTACTCAAAGAAGAGCAAATGAATGCTGCATTTATAAATCACATTTGTTCTTCATCTAAACATTTCTTCCGGTTTTCTATCTCTAAAGGTATCACCTTAAATCTTCCACACAACGGTGTTACAGAAACCAAACGTTTTCAGGGTTTTAGTCACTTTAGATGTATAACAGTCACACATTGGAGAGATGTCTGATCAACTACCCGAGACATAAAGGCAGTCATAACTAGGAAGCTTGCAACAGATGGCATAGCTCAGACAGAGGCTTGACGGGAAAAATAATGAAATTGTTTTGGGATTAGGTACACAGACGGCAGCAGATGAGACCGCCTGAATCCACGGAGGAGCTTTAAAACACTTATATTTAACCTACTTAGTTCATTAAAATGAAAACTAATATCATCTTCACTATGGTGTCAGAAACTTTTGCACATCACTGTTTTTGTAGATACTGAATGACACATTTTAAATTGGTCTAAATCTTTAAACACACCCACACACACAAAGTTTCAAATAATAAAATCAATGTATGTATAAGTAATCTCTGGGGTCTTGGGTTTAATGTGGTCAATTCAGGCACACAGCACAGATGCCCTACCTACCTGTGGTGTAAATTTCCTGCCTGCAAGGGGGGCAGCCAATCAGAAGCGAGTTGCTTTAAAGGAAGACTAGTTGAAATGGAAATCTACTCGAGCTGTACCGGTCATAGGCTGCATGTTGTTCTGGGGAGATGATATATTTTTGTCATGCTAATCATCTGCTTCCCTTTCAGGTGTCCTTAAATTTGCCCGACTGGTGAAGATGTATGAAACCCAGGACCCAGAAATCGCAGCCATGTCTGCCAAACTCAAATCTCTCCTCCTACCGCCACTTTCAACACCACCTATAGGAAGCGCCATTCCAGCTTCATAGGAAATATTTACTTCCATCTGTTCATTGCAAGGATACTTCCATTTAAACTTTGGAATACAGTGCAGTTATGAGCAGATCCAGCATGCCGTCTACAGTTCTGTCTTTATGTGGAGCGGTTATTGTTTGAAAACACTAAATATTCCAAGAAAGGCAACTTTTCCAGTTTTATCTCAAGTACCCTTGCTTAAATATTGCTTTTCTTTATTGTTCTGTATTTATTTGTCACATGTTACACCATGACCACTTTAACCTTATTTCCTTTGATGCCATGTTTTGTACCATTTTTATATGCTGTCAAATGTCTTTTTTTGTTAAATTAAAATGTTTTCTCTGAACCCGTGTGTATTGTTAATGAGGAAGATGTGCAAAAAACAAAATCCCTTTCCATTTAAATGCTTTATTATTGCAGTTAATCTATATACCATTGTTTACCATATATTTAAAAAAAACTGAATCGATTACACGCATTTACATATATACATTTCCTTAAATCAATTTTTTTTTTTTTTTACATATAGGATTTGGGGTTAAAAGATCACTATTCCAACATATAAAATCTGAATACATATCTACCTTATACAGCTCTTAGGCTTGGATGCATAAATACATATTGTGGCAGAAGTAGTTCACGATAAAAATATTAGCTGAGATAAATAAAGTGACCCAGATTCTGGCGTCTACACTACATCTACATTCTTCATAAAGTGCTTTTTTTTCATTCACCAAGGCAAACTGTGCAAAACCAGTGCAGCTGGCACCCAGTTTATGTGGAAGTAGTTGTTGAGCGTGCGATCTTTCTGGCATATTTATATTTTAGTGTCTTGTGCACATTCACCTAGCCAGTATTTAGATCCAGAATCACTACTGTGCATGTTTAATTTTTTTTTTTTTAAAAAAGGGCTCAGATGGTGAAATGCTATTTAGTTTCTTCCAGTTTCTTCATGAAATCCAGTACTGCCATCGTGTTTTAGTTTCGAGAGCTCAGCTCCGTCTTGTGTCTCCTTGGTTCAGCTCCTGATTCATAGTTATAGAAATGAAAGATGAAGGAGGAAGACTTCACATCTCAAAGTGCCGGAAAATATTTTCGACATATCCCAAGACCCTCTGCCAGTCTGGTCCTTCTGCCTTCAGCATCTCCTCTACCGTCTGCCACACAGGATAAAAACAGGAAGTTTTAAAAAGCAGACAAAGAATAACCAAGTTAAAGTTGAGCTATTTGTGTACGTCTCACTAGTGTGGCAGAGATCCCGACACTCTCTCCCGTCTTAAAAGCAAGCTCCAGGTTTGCCTTCTGTAAAAATAAATACACATTTTTTTTTATAAACTTTTACAGGCATGAACATGTAACTGCAATTATACCTCAGAGCCCTTATTTTGTATTTTATATGAATATTTAGGATTAAGATAGCAGATATGGACTACTCAGGTTCCACATGTATAATCCAGCTCCTCCAGGATGGCACAACCATAGGTGCCATCACAAGAAATTTCCTCGTCTCCCCGCACAGACTCAAGAGTGTGGAGGAGATAACAGGAGACAATCTGTTACACATGGAGAGCTGCAGGAGGGTCATAAAGGGACCAACCCAGCAGCTGGGCACGTATCTACTCCTTTGTGTAAGCAGGAACAGAAGGAGACAGACCTCCAGCAACCTTTTCTACACGTTTCTCACCAAACTCACAAAAACCAAATCCATGAGGGTGATTTGAAGGCCCAGCGTCCATTAGTGGGACCTGTGGCCAGCACGACGCAGACCAATTGAGGCTCCATTTGCACCCAAGTTCTCTTCAGAGATGAGAGCAGGTTCACACTGAGCACTCTGTAGGTCTGTGACTGTGTGCATGACCTTGTTCAGGTCTTCTCCTGGTGTTTCCTTCACTTTTTTGAGACTAGGCTGGAAGACACGAGACGAGACACTTCTCGTGGCGGCACATATGGTTGTGCCATCCTGAAGTAGCTGGACTAACTGTGCAACCTGAACAGGAACAGTAGGTACCGTCTTATGCTACCAGTAGTGGCAAGGACATTAGAAAAAAAGGGTAACTAGAGAAAAATCAGTCAAGAGAGAGCAATGGTGGCCACCACTTGCAAAATCATTCCCATTTCGTGGAGTCTGTGTTCTTGTTGCCTTTGCAGTCTGCTTATTGTGACTTAATTTGCACCAAAGCAGGTGAAATGGATTCACAGTGGTTTAGGCTTCCTGACTGGACAGATTAATATCCCTGAAGCTTTACTGACTTTGTGTTGCACTGTGTTGAGCACTGCACATTTGATTTTAGTATTCAAATTTGATCTGGTGTCTTTGGTATGTATTTGTATTTTATAGCTTATTTAATATTGTGCTTAAGTGCTTGGGGACAGCAGATGGAAATTAAATAGTGCTTTCTTTTCTCTTATGAGATCATTGTTTTTGATATATGTGCCCCCAAAAAAACAGAATAAAAGTAAACGTGCGTACATATTTGTAATTTGAGTGATTGCAACACACCCAACTAAATCTGACTGGATGGTTGATCTACTTTGCTACAATTTTACCTTATCAGCTGGGTTCAGGCTGTCATAGGGGATGTGAGTTGGTAAATAGGTGTGATAAACAGCACAGAACGCCAAACCATCTTCCCAGCTGCTGCTGAAGTTGGTGATCTCAATATTCTGCCACAAAGTATTAAACAAAGACATAGTCGGGTTTTTTTTTTTTGGTGGATTAAAATATTTGCAATTTGTCTGAATTTAATTTGTTACAGAGAGCCACATGATTCCATGTAACTCAGCAATACTCAAGTTCTCCTCTCTGACCTTATAATCTTGAGTACGAGTTTGGCACCAGCGCAGCAGGGAGTTTCTCCTGGAGCCGCCATGGCGCCTCAGCAGAGCACTGAAACCATCCTGAGGTCTGAAGATGGAGAAACATTTTAACTGAATTGCTCATTCACTAAAAACTCTTCCAATCATTTAACCTGAGAACATGAGTGAAAAAACAAAAACATCAGCTTCATCGTTACCAACAATAAATGAGGCTTATCAGCCACTCACTTGAAGGAATCTGAGCTTTGATCGTCATCTTGTTTTCCTGCATCACACACATGCAGACACAGTTGTCATAAACACACTTATAATAAAACATGATGCTGTGATTTGCTTAACGGTGATTTGGCAGACTGAAGCACACCTGTGTAAAAGCTTGACCAGCTGTCCTGCCTCTGCAAAATTCGGTCCATCCGCCTCCCTTTTGTTGGCTCTTCTTTCTGAAACGGTTAAGCAATGGCATATTTGACATTTGATTCTACAGAGCATGACCTTGATCATCTCAGTGTCTCCCAGTATATCACAATAGTGTAAATATGTTATACTTTGCACAGTGGCAATGTTGTACTCAAGTTTTTTGAAGCCCCACTTTGATTTGAAGACTCTGGTGGAAGGGGGAGACGAGAGAGACTCCTAAAAAGACAAAAAAAATTTGTGTTGGATTAGATTTCATTGTAACAAGGAGACCACAGTTTAAGCTTTTATGCAGACTCACCAAGATCTCTCAGAGAGCATCACAATCTTTCTGGGATCTTTCTGTCCACGCTCATCATCTTTCTTCTTCTCCAGGGCAGCCAAACTGCGAATGTATCCCTCTGCCACCCCTTTCCCTTTCAGCTGCACACTTTCTGATTCGCTCGTCCCCTCAGGGTCATGGTCTTCTTCTGCAGCGTCCACCTCTTGATTTGTTTCATGAACTTCTGTCCCTGCGTCAGCTTCCTCTGTCACTTCAAGCATTTCCTCCTGCTGCTCCTCCTCAGAGTCTGGTTTATCTGCCTCTTTATACATTTGACCTCTGAGAGCATCCAGCTCCGCTCGATCCTGCTGCTGCCGCTTCTCGAGTTCAGCCAGTTTGCAGCAGACGTCTTTGTGTTCGGCTCTCAGCCTCTCCAGCTCTCTGTCGGTCTCCTGCTGTTTGCTGAGGGCCTGTGCCAGCTGCTCCTTTACAGTCCTGTGGCTCTCCTGAAGAGAACCCAGAGATTGCTCCGACTCAACCCGCAGCCGGTCGGCAACAGACACGGCGACCTGCAGGTCACACTGGAACTGTTGCCACTCCAACCTCTCTGTCTGGGGAACAAAGAAACACTGTAATTGCAAGTTAAGGCTTGCTCTCAGTTTCCCATTGCTATATCAATATCGGTCTACTAGTTAGTACTGTGTGACTGATTTTAAGTCTAACCTGAGCTGTTTGAATGTGAATGTTGCAATGATGTCACATGACATTTAAAATAGAATGTACACAGAATTAGACAAATGCAGCACTGAAAGCTGCATGAAAACAGTTCTGAATGCTAAACAACTGGCAGATTAACGACCTGCAACCTGTAGACCAACAACTCACCCTGAGTGTTTCCTTCAGGGTCTCCACCTCTTCAACCAACTCTTCTCTTTCTGCTATCAAGTGCCTGAGCAGCGCTGACACACAATTTAGAGAAAGAAAAAAAAAAAACATCACAAAAATTTTGACAGCAGTAACTGATAAATGGCATATACATAATTATTTGCTGTTATCATCAAAAGGGAAAACAAAGTGACAAAAAAAGAAAGAAAAAAAAAAGGTCACATGAGTTTGAGGATAGCACATACAGCAAATGTCTGCCAGGAAGTCAAACTAAAGGAAAAAGTAAAAAAAAAACAAAATCCTCAGCTAAATAATGAATTCCTTCTGCACACAGATAAAAGACAGAAAATAGTTCCTGCTGCAGGTTTATAGATTTCTTTGAGTCATGTTTTATAACAAATGGAAAACATTTCACATATTTTTGGGCACCACTAGGAAGTACCGTTTAGCTGTCATCTGAAAGCAGGGTCAACTAACACAAAATTTAACTTCAAGAATAAAGGGTCCCTTTAAGTTACTGCATGTTATGTTGCTGTTAATAACCAGTTTTCCATCTGGCACTTAGTAGTTGATGATGCTGGTGATGTTTAAACCACTTATAACTGTGACAGCACCTGGAGTCATACCAGGTTCTTATATTTTACATGATTGTTTTTTTTTTATTTTTGTTTTTTTTTGGCCATATTCCATGTTTAGGTCATTAATTTCCAGTTCCATGTTTTATCCTTGGAGTAGACTAGCTTCTTTCTGATTGGTTGCTTCTTATAAACACAAGGTTTTAACAGCAGGTGGGTGGGGCCTCTGTGCTTATAGACAGCATTGTGCTGGAGATGACCATATTGAGGATATTGCTTCTCTTTAATATCATACAGCTATAGAAGTGGAGAAAAAAAAAGACTAAAAACAAGTGTTGGGAGGAGTGTAAAGCCTGAGCTTTTGTCTCACAGGGATCATTTGCATGCAGATTTCATTATTTGAAACTTTCTCATGTTTATTAGGAGTACCTACTTCTGTAACAATATATATGGAATCTTTAAGTAGAAACACTTTCTGCTTCCTTTCTCATTTCCAGACATCTCTGATGTGTCAGTGACAGCACACTTAAAGAAAACAAACAAAACAGGTGATGACAGAGGGCCTACCTACTGCTCCTGTGGTAATATCAGTGCTGGGTGTTAGGCCCAGCGAGGCCCTGTAATGCTCCATCAGACTGAGTAAAACCAAGGTCATCTCCTCTCCAGCTCTCTCTGTTGTAGACTGTGGCTCCAACCCGCTGTCTCTCTCGTTCCAGCAAGGCTCTGAAGGCGAACCTCTGGATAAAGGCAGCAACACTGGAGTGCCCGGACTGCCCACCGCTGCCTCATTTCTCGCTGCTGCATCACTCACGTTTGTCTCTGAGGAGGCGACGCTGTCTACGCTGATTACAGCCCATTCTGAGGGAGCCGACAGCCTCTGTGTCCACTCTGTGAATGGAGAGGTGGTGGAGGGGGTGGTGCTGCCAGCTGCTGGCGGAGTTTGTGCCTTATCAGAGGTAGCTGCAGAGGATAAGGCCATGACAGTCAGCTCTGCCTGTGAGGGTGTGGTAGGAGGCGTATGGAAGAAATCTAAAGGCGAACCTGAGGAGGGAAATAAAGAGGTAAAGGAGAAAAATGGCACTGTCCTGAGCTAAAAATCACCTGAAATCTGTTGAAAATTGTGCCGATTGCAAAGCCACCCCTCTTCTTTTCCTCACTGCAGATGTAAGCCTCGCTGCCTGCTTCCTTATTTACTATCCTCGAATGACTGATGCAGCAAAAAAAAAAAAAAACCTCCCCTGCCAATATCTTGGCTGGCAAATGCATGCTGTTCCCCCGTGTGGCAAGATCCAGGAAGAGAGATAATTTTTACCCTGATCAAAGAGCTGCTCCTCACTGCATCCACAAAGTGACTATATTATAAAGAGCTTCATTAAAAAAAAAAAAAACCCATCACAACAACTAAATCTCTAAAAAGACACCTGGAGAGCTGAATAATGATTTTGCTAATGCATTATTAGCATTATAGCTATGTGTCAAATCAGGAAATATCCACTAGAATCTCATCTGTTGCTGAAAACTAATGTTAGAGCTACTGGATTTTATCCCGTTTATGGTGTGAAAATTTTGGCAGGCTACTCAGATCTTCGCCTCCTCTGACTCTGATCTTTTTAAGCTTTCCCCTCCTTGTCCTTGTGTTGTTCTGCAGGATTCTGCAGACTCATCATTTCCCTGGCAGCAGCATGATGTAGTCTGCTCAGCTACCACGGGGGAGCTATTCTCATCCTATAGCATGAGCCGAATTCCTGCATGCTGACAGCCAAGCAACAAAAAGACTAGACTTGTAAAGTTGTAAAAGCAAATTTCACACATTAGCCCAGCCAAATGTGACGCTTTGAATTCAAGGATACCGAAGGGCTGAAGAAGCCAAACGTCTGACACAAGGTGTCCGACTCCAGAATTTAGTTTGGTTTGAAAATAGTGAGTCTATAAAATGTCAAGCATCCCCACTGACATTCAGCTATTTGTAAATGGTTGTTTTTAAATTCGTATTTCTTTTCAGTTTTTCTAAAGCAGTTCCAAACATATTTTCTGTTGCTTTGCACAAAACACTGAACTTTAGTTAAAATAGTAACTATAAATACATTAAAATGGTTACTGGGGGAATATAATAGAACACCCACTGTCTAATCTTTGTTTAACAGGAGTGTTAAAGCCTGTTATAGCCAGTGAATGGCACAGAAAATAAACTCATTCATGTAAATGTCTCTTGAAGTGTTCACTTTCTGTAGTCACTTTGTTTTCATCCTTTGGTAATGTGGAAGCATAACAAGCACAAATGTTTTGATTGATGCCCTCTTGACTGCGAGAGCCGCGGCTGCCGTGCTGCCTCACAAAGTAAAAGTAACTGACAGTTTGTTTTTCACACTTGGAAAAACAGAGGAGACAAAGAGACGACGTGAACGTGACAGTTTCCTGGACCTATCGTAACAACAGTCTAAAAATAGTCAGACTTAGAAATAATGATCAGAAGAAACAAGACAGTTAAAAAAAAAAAAAAGATAAAAAACCTGAAACTTCTACACAGTAGTATTCTGTATTACTATATTTTGAGGAGTAAAGGAAGAACAAATAGATTAAATAAATAATTTCTCTAATGTGTTTTGAAGTAGAACCATTGGATGGGGAGTTACCTGTAGGGACATGGCTGTCTTTGCCATTGTGGTTACCCATGATCCAGCAGGGGTGGATATCTTGATAGGCTATCCCAACTGCCCTTCACTGTGTCCTGCTTTGTAAGGCTCGCTGTTGGCTGGCCAAAAATAAATAAACATGGTTTTTATGAGTATGACTCAGTCCTGAACATTTGATGAGCACAACAACAGAAGTCCTGGAAGTCTAGTCCTTGGTCCCCCTTTAGTAACAGTTTCCAAAAACTACAGTGATCAACGTCCATTTGTTCAATAAAACTAGCCTCCAGTAAATTTCCCTTTGCATGGTTTTCATTATCCTGGTCAGCTGGCTTATTTGGAGCAAGGCAACATGAATATGTGGTGCCCAAAGCATAGCAGCATCTTGTCTGTCAATCCATGGCAGCAGAATTATGTTGGCATGTTTAACACGTGGCTGATTCTCTGAATGAATTAAACCCCATTAAATAATCAAGCAACTTAAGGCTTCCTTGGCAGCAGGAGAATACACACACACGCACTGAAAAGGGACATTTGTTCTCACACTGGAACAATATTCAAGTTTATTCGGCATGCAAGATTTAATGTGACACAGACGGTCCATTTCAAATGACACGCACAGCTGTACTACCCGCAGGATAACTAACTCTACCAGCCCGACCTGTTAAACTCTTAAATCATTGCGCAGCCTAATGAATTTTATGCCGTATTAAAGAATGAACCGTCTAAATGATGAACGTGTCTCGAAAACCATGTCTCTCAATCTCGTTCCTAAAAAAGCTTCACATTTTTGAATAGCTCTGTTTATCGGTGAAGTTGATCATGTTTTTTGTGCATCCACGGAGAAAAAACGTGCAGTTTATCGAGCCATTTTAGTTGTTATATCTAACCAGCAGCCTTTCACACGCCGTCATAGCTCCACTTTCATTCATCCTACCTGCTCAGCCTACCAGCTGGACGCCTTCCAGTTTGGAACCGACTGTCCGTCCGGCGGGTTTCTTCTTCGGGTGTCTCGGGACAAATTTGCCTTTCTTCGTCCCTTATCCCAAATTCAACGACAGGCACAGAGTCGATCAAAAACAGTCATTTCTTCTTTATCTTGGGTATCCTACATTACCAAACAGCTACAAAAAGGCAGCCATATACAAGTCCAACTCTAAATCTAACTCTGCTGCTTCGCCTTTAAATCCAATGCGTCAAAAAGGAGGCAGAAGCAAACTGATTGCGCAGCAGCCGCACGCTGGATAAAGAGCATGGATGTTTGTTAATGGGATTATTTAGATCTGTTTTTTTCAGTCCCATAATACAACAAATCCAAACACCAAATAGTGAGTAGAGTGCAGAATAAAATGCGCTTGCTGAGAAGCAGTCACACCGGCTACGGGCTAATTATCTTTTGTTAAATGCAGGTGTGGCGCCAGGTAACAGGTTATACTTTCACACGGTCCGTGGGTGCACCGTGTCACATTGCATCTGTCAGAGCTCAGGAGAGGATGGAAAGCAGCCAAAGAGCCCCGGAAATATTTATCGGACATAACTTTAACCAGAAAGTCTCCAGAGTGAGCTATCGATCCACAGACCGCGTTCGTGGGCGGAAGCTCCAACTGTTCCGACACTGAATAAGTCACTGCATACTAACGAGTGGAATTTCTTTATTAGTGTTTCTGAAAATGCACACCAAGTCCGTCCCGTTTTCACAGAAAGGAAATGATAGAAGAACGTGGACAAGAACAACTCGAATGAAATTGAAAACCCATACGAGGATTTAATCCGGATAAAATGGGATCCCATCAAACCTGAGAGCAACGGAATTACATTTGGCAAACGTGGTTAAAGTGCTGCTTTTTCCAAGCAGTTTTTAAAATAAGAACTTACACAAATTTTAGATGAGATATCCAGGACAGAGGTCATAGAACATAACCACGCACTGAATTTAATTTAAGATGCCCCAGTGAGAAGAAAACATGAGAAACGTATAGTCTAGGATGCATTTTCTTTCCGCACACCCCACAGAACCATCAACATCGAGAAAGAGAAATAAGGAAGCCAAAAACAATGAATGTTTTCACTATTATTATTGTTGTTGTTATATAGAGCCTGATTGGAAATACAGCGAACGCGCTAGAATTTCAGCACCATGGACAGAGCTCAATGAAGACATTCGTCTCTGGCGTCCTCCAGTGTCCACACTTAGGAACGACAGGAGGAATGATTTAAAACAGGCAATACAATTTGGATTTATTAAAAGAGTGTTTTTACTCATGCCAGAGGGGCATTTTAAAACTTTATAGGGATAAATAAGAGGCGGAATTGGATTTGCTTAAGAAAGGTATGCAAGGACTTCAACAATGTGTTTTGTTTTAGTCTATTATTGTCTGTGGGTCCACAGGGAGGTAATCATTTAGAGTTGTCATCCCATATATGAAACATATATAAATTATCCAACTTTTTAATAAGTGCTGCAGTGTCTGTGGGGTTTTATCATGATATGTTAATCCTTAGACATCGATTGCGTCTATCTGCCACAAAATGTACTTGCAGGGTCTCAACATTGTTGAACAGATGTAACTTTTGTTTATTGTTTGGCAACACTTCGAGTTGAGGCTGATTTGAAATGTGAGCATCAGTGAAATCCTGCTGATCGTTGCAGAGTGCAAAGAGGTTAGGAGACACAGGCCATTTTCAGCTTCTGGCAGCTTGCAGCTCTGCACCCACATGATTCGTCTGTGAACTATTCACCTCACTGCAAAATCAGTTTCTTAGCAATCACGTTTCTCCACAATAGACCCACTCACTTTCCATAAACACTGCCCTAAAGCTCTTTGTAAATATATTCTGTCTGCCAGAGAAGTTAACTTGAAGGCTGGGGAAAGCAGAACTTTATGGATTCTTGACTCTAAGAGCTGATATGATATCTTACATCCCAGGAAGTGACAATATTAATAACAAAGAAAGAAGTAAATGTAAGCGTGGCAAGAGATACTGACTATAAAGGTAAGGCTCAGGTGTGGATTGACTCCTGAATGTCAGTTTTGAGATGCTTTTAAGAGGAGATAAATGCTGAGTTTGAGCTTTGCCACCACACTGGTGATAACAACCCCCTTCATGCAGTGTTGCCCAGTGACACAGCAGTCTCCCTGCAGGAGTTTGATTCCCACCCTGTAACTTAAAGTTACTGTAGTAATGCACCGTCTTTTAAATTCCTCTCTCTTTAATTTATTTTTACCTTTTGATATGACCCCCCCCCCCCCCCCACACCTTTTTTTTTTTTTTTTTTTTTTTAATTCTTTCCTC
>VURO01048123.1:40197-55420 GCA_015108175.1 Pelvicachromis taeniatus
AGCTTGTTGTTTTTCTTCTTCTTGTTATTGGATGTGATCTCAGGTGCATCTAATGGAGGTTTTGGGTGTTTTTTGGGTGTTTTTTTTTTTTTTGACCGTCTGATGCCAGAGTGCCGCACCTGGCCGCGCAGACTGAGAGTGTACATTTCAGAAACTGCCAGAAGTTGTGCAAGGCGCGAATGAGTCACTGTGTGAAGGGTGTTTAACTTGTTAGGGTGTTCCTCTTTCCTACACCGATCAGTCAGTGGCACTCAATGATGCACCGTGTGGGTGAGGTGTTGTGGGAATTAGTATGTATGTGTTTGGAGGTGGCGGGAGGAGGGTGATGAGGGTGGGGTGGTGTTAGGGTGGATTTTATTCCCTTGGTGAATAAAGCCATTGTGAATGGAGGGGACCCACAGCTCCTTCCTTCAAGTTTCTTCTGTCTATATATGCCCACATGTTCCCATTGCTCCCCTCCATTCAGTCAATGTGTGTGCCGTGGAGTGACTCAGCTGTAGTGTACTATATCTGTCATCCATCTTTTCATCTGTCACAGGTGTTACCATGGCTACTACAGACTCACTGCTGTCTTTTCTTTGAGAAGGACTCAGGTAAGTGGTGGGAGGGGTGATTAAGTCAGACCTAATGAGTACATATCATTCACACTAAAAGGCAGTGCTTTTCATTTAACATGATGTACACTGGGTGTGTATGAAGGTATGGCACAGTAGTATAGTGCCCAAAGCATCCTCGTTTTGTTCTTTTTTTGGGGTATTCTTCATGTCAGCACCCCTATATTCAAAAGATTGTTATTTATGTCTGCAGTGACATATATTTGAAGGTATGAATCTGTTCTGGGATCTCTTTTGCACTTCTAAGACATGGAAAGTTGGAGTCATGGAGAGCAGCAGGCAAGACCTCAGCACAGAACAGAGGAAGCATCAATAACAATAGGCGCGACACTTATTAAGTTAGAAATGCAAATGTCACTTGATAACAAGGTGAAAGACTGAACACATGTTAAGGCAGGCCTGTCCGTCCAGTTGTGAAACTTTAATCTCACACAAGCTCATCCATCCATCCTCGTATGCTCTCCAAAGTGTTAACATGCTATTTACAAGCAGTTAGGTCATCATTGTGGCTCATCATAGAACCAAAACATTCAGTGTCATCAACAGACAGCGGTCACTATACTCCACAATGATCCACTAAGACATTTTTTCCATACTTCCCCAAATATTGAGATATCACCAGTTTGGCTTCTAGCTGGAGTTGGTCTTCGGTGTATGGCGGCTCACCATTTCTTCTGCTTAAGAGTTAAATGCAGAGAATGAGTTTTCCTACTGTTAACAAAGATGGATATATTGTCTAATTAACCACGTAATCATAATAGATTTCCAGTAATGTTCAAACATAGGGCATAAGATCCATACTCCCCTGAGTTAACAGTTAATGTCAATTTAGAATAGTTTGCATTGTCGAGTGACCTGAGGTAGAAAAAGATTGAAATCCCAACCGGTCTTATAATGAAGCATTTCTTTTCAATTTGAGAAAATCGCAGGAGAACCCAGATTTGATTTTCTTCGAGACAAACACAGAGGTAGACTGTCAGAGAGCAGTGGAAGTTTGGTAGAAAAGTAGAGCTGGGTGTCATCAGCATAACAATGCAAACTGAGCTTAAATTTATAGAAAATAAAACCAAGAGAAAGTAGATATTTGATAAATAGGAGAGTCCTCAGCATATACAACGGAAAATTAAGAAAAAACATTTATTGTCCTTTTTAAATCCAACTTCCTTGTCAAGAAAATTTGCATAGATTTGTGTCTCCAGCTGGAATCGAACCAGCGACCTTTTTCTTTTTAAATGAACACGTTAACCATAACACACCCATGCCAATTTGGCATGGATCTGACTTGTTTTGCTTGCCACAAAACTGATATATTATCACTTAAAGTTTATGTGGTGAGTTTATTAGCAAGGAGATGCCATTTTACAAATGCGGCAGACAGGAAGAAACATCTGTTTAGGAACACAATATCTACTTCATTAGTTCCACCAACAGAGACATATCTGCCTGTTTTATTGAAATTTCCTGCGCTACAGTCACAAGACTGGTGATAATTGGTGCTTGGTAGGCGGGAGTCGGTCTAACAGGGTTTTTTTTTTCTTTTTTTTTCTGAACCACAGTTGGGGATTGTGCTGATGAGCGAGGGAGACTGTTTAAAAACAGTAATGATCGAGCAATGAACTCAAAACAGTTAACTGAAAGACTGGAGTGCTGCGTTTGACAACAGGAGGATCACCTTCCACGTTACATGAAACCATGTCATCTTTTTTTTTAATATAAAATATCAGTTTTCAAACCAAAATTGAATTCAAATGGCTCTTAATTGAACTGTTGTTATAACGGTCCCCCCAAGTGACAAGGATTAATTGTTGCTTTCCTTTCTGTGTGCTGAGCCAACCTATTTTATTCCCAGGGCATCAAATACTGCCATTTCGTCAATGACACCGGTGTCTTAGAGATGGGCACAAAGTGTCCTCTGGTGTATGTGCCAAGCGTCCCAAGACATTCAACCAGCAGGCAGCGGTTTGTGTCCTGCTTGAAAGCTATGTTTGATTTACATGTTTCATTTTCAGTTGCTTTTTGGTTGCATTTAGATGCTGAAGTTGAATCTACATCATGAAAAATAAAACACCAAAGGGTATGTGACATGTCCTTAAAAAGAAGAGTCAGGCAGGTAAAGACAACAAGAAAACCCTGGATAGTGTGGGGGAGGTGCTGAAAATTTGAAGATAGAGCAAAAAGGAGATGGTTGTTAATTAGCTAAACTCTGCACGACTCCTTAACTCAGCAGAGGTCAGAGCACAGAGCACCATCCAAGGAAAAAGCACCCCAGGGGTCCTCTGCCATTTTTTTTTTGGTATTGCAGATGATCAAATGTTGGCTCACAAAAGCACAAACTTCAAATACTGTCACTACCCCTTCCTTTGATACGTTTGAAGCCAAAGGCCAAGATGAAATTATTTGTTATTCACCATTAAAATACAGCGAGAGAAACAAGAACACACTGAAGAAATGAGGTTAAGTATATTTATAGATTATAGACGACAAATAAATTAGATGGTGCGTGAGTACAGTTCCTCTGGCAGTGACCACGGCTGCTCTCATAGACTGTATAGAAAAGATGGCCTTAACAACACAGAGGGCCTATTTTGTTGTGACGCTTCAACAGTTCATACACAGTGCATGGTACATAATAGTAGCTTTAGATGGTTAGAACAAAGACTTGATTTTATTCTCAAAGAGATCAATAATATTTTTCTCAATGTGGCTCTAATACAGCTTCATATAGAAGATTTTTATTATTTTTTAAATTGAATGACCCAGATGACACTTCCATCAGTGCTGTGCTGGTTTCAGTCTTGGTCTCTGTTTGTGAACGAACCTACATTTTGACAGGTAGCACTATGAAGACTTCATAATTGGAAAAACCATGGCAGAATCTTGGGACTGGATCTCTAAACCATTAGTCATAAAACAATTTTCTGGTATGCTGTCCCATTGCCCCCGATGGCAGTGGTTCCACCTTTGGGCCCTTGGTACCTTTGACACTTTTGTGGTTTTGTGTGCGGTGCTAGCATTGGCTATTCAGCACCTGCACATTTCTTTTTTTCTTGGTGGAACTGCAGGGAGCAGGTTATAGATTAGTCAGGTGGATCAACACCTCATCAATACTAAAAAAAAACAAACCCCAAAACAAAACATTTGAACATTAATTAAGTTGCTGCACAAAATAATTTATCGAGCTACCCAATGTCTGCTCTATGAGAGGACTATGTACAGAGGTTTAAATCTTTGTAACCCAGGTAAAGCAGCACTGGGTGTAATACTGCAGGTTAGGGAGCCATTCCTTGGTCTCATTTCAATCACACCTGACAATCAGACATACTGTTTTTAAGAAATGAACAATCAGGCAGGATGGATTTTTTACAAATTTTTGAACTGTACTGGCTTTTTTTTTTCTTTTTCTTTTTTATAAACTTCACGGAAAACATGCCCATCTGCTCTAAACAGCT
Organism: Pelvicachromis taeniatus; assembly: GCA_015108175.1. Lineage (NCBI taxonomy): Eukaryota > Metazoa > Chordata > Actinopteri > Cichliformes > Cichlidae > Pelvicachromis > Pelvicachromis taeniatus. Next base: position 44,261 of record VURO01048123.1, read on the forward strand.
GGTTATGCCAAATGGTGCCAGTACTATTCAATGTGAATTTTAAATAGTTTACGTGGTTATAAATACAGCATATTAATAAAAAAGAAAGCGTTCTCATAATTCCCACGACACCACTCTAAAAGTTCAGCATGTTTGTTGGTGTGTAACGGGCCAGTGATTAATCGTTTTGAGGTCAGGTTTGACTTCTTTTACATGGAGTCATTTCCTTTTGTTCTGCTCATTAATATCGCAGGTGCAATTTGCTATAGTAGCTGTTCTCCTAATTTTTAAACTCATAAATACTCTCAAAGGAAAACAAAAGCAAAAAATAATAAAAAATGTAATGCATGAAGTTTTATTTCATTTGAAATACTTGAAAAATGATCATGTATGTGTTAATCATATTCTCAAATAGTCCTTTTACGTCACAAATGAGCTGACAGAGGAGTTTCAGCACAGTCGCACATCAGAGATTATCTGCGAGTTAATCATGTGTAGGATCTTGCTGTGATTTTACAGGCTTTGTCAGCACAAAGGCTTGTGATGAAGTGAGTGCACATTCGAGGACATCTCTGCCCCCGTTTGATGTGCGTAACTTAAAGAACTGTTAAAGGATTTTGTTTTATTTTTCTTTGTTTCGTCTTTTTCTTCCTTCATCATCTGCAGAACTGGCTCTTGATCATACCTTGGTCATCATCTTTTCAAGGTTGAGACAGAATGTTAATGACTGTGCACACCACATCGTTTTAAGGAATGTAAAGCAAGCGAGGGACGCATCATGGGCAGTGATGCTGTTTATGACTTCTGGTCAGAGAAAGAGCTTGTGCTTTAAAAAATGAGCATGCTTAAAATTTGACGTCTCTCTTTTAATTCTGCGAGTCACAATGGGATTAAACCACTAGGTGGGACTGTTTACTTTGATAAAATGCCCGACTACTGCTTTGACGTGCCTGCTGGGGTATTTCAAAAGCTGTCCATTCCCACAATCCAGTGCAGACAGTGAGACATGTTTTCTGTGTTAGTGTAATCCCATATGCATGAGTAAAATTGTTAGGAGAAAGCACAAATGTGTTACTGGGTCTCTCCAGTATCTTTTTTATAAGTCGTCTACAAGCTGTAATAATCATTTAATTAAAGCAGCAGTTCGTTACGGTTGAGGTGAAATAACCACAGGAAAGGGTGTTTTAAGCTTTTAGAATCAAACTTTTTAAAATCATCAGGTTGACAAAGTCATGTTTTATGGTTTTTCCTGGTTTGTAGCATTAACCTCGGGGGTAAAAGCTTAAGTTTGGGGTCCGTTATAATGCAGGGAATGTTCCTCTTTAGATTTACTTTCATATTGCTCAGCTTGTTTTATCTAAAGGTTCCCTATAATTGTAGCTAATTTAGGTCTTTGTGTACGCACTGATTTGGCGTTGAACACAAATCTGTTTCATTTTGATTTTATGAATGAAACCACAGGTTTCGTAACTCGAGCGTGTTGAAATACTTAACATCTAACATTTCTAAATATACTGTAATCAACATGTGGGCCAGATTGCGCCGTGTTTGATTTGCTGTCAGTCTGCACACACATGGAAAACTTTTTATCACAGCATTTTTTCTGGAGCTCATAATTAAGGTTTTACATCTTTGTGCATTAAAGCTTTCCCTTTTCTTTTCTATCTGCACTGCTGCTTACATGTAATTTTTTTAATATGCATTGTGCAATCATGTTTATCTTGAGGGGCAGCTCTGCTCTTGAGAATACAAATCAGTCTTTAGTTGGGTCCAAAATCAATATCGTCCTTCCTCAATCTGGATTTATTCATCTCTTAGATTGTCTCTCAACCTTTGAAGCTACACTGTGCTGTAGGACAGAGAAAAGGCTGGCGAAGGAGGGAGGACGTGAGGGGAATGTGAGGGCGGCTGAACTTGGAGACGAAGTGCTCTGCTGGTTTTCAGAATGTGCAGCTTCAGTTTGGAACGGAGGTGAAGTCAGGACTTTGAAATGTGTGAGGCTGAGGTTATTTGGTCGGAGCTAGTGGCGTGTTGGCCTGAAGTGAAACCTTTCGTTTTGGCGTGTACCTCTCTGCAGCCTGTTCATTTCCCTCTAACTTTCTCAATGGAGTGCATGCCAATTGAACACCTGCACATGGCATGAGAAACGTGTCTGATCTTCATGACGTAAGCAGGGCCCCGGCAAGACCAGGAAACGACTCCCTCCCTTTTGGTCGGAAGAGTGATGTCATCGCAGGGAGAGCGTGAGGTTGGCTGCGGCTTTATTGAGCTTGGCATTTCATTACCAAGAGTACCGGACGTGTGACCACATGCACCAGTCAATGCGAGGACACAGACCTGGGAAGCTGAGAGCTTGATATCATGGCATTTGTGAACCGACATAAACCCCTTTCAGAGGGAAAAGGAGAGTGAAACAAAAGCATAAAACAGAGAAACACAGATAGATGCCCAGAGGGGAAGAGTGACAGCATGAGTGTGAATGCTGATGGGGATAGCAACGCGTGGAGCAACAGAGCTGCAGAATCCTGAATCCAGCAGATGGAGACTCCGTGTCCTTGTTTTGTGGTGATCTGTGGAAGCAACATGCAGCTCGCGCCGCTGCCTCGCACTGCTGCAGTGGAGGAGTAAATGCGGAGCCCAGCACTGCTCCAGGTGATCCACAGCAGCCCAGCCCGGCAGACTGCTCCCTCCTCAGCCTTCCCTCTCCTCCTCCTTTTCCTCCTTCTCCTTCTCCACCTCCTCATCCTCTTCCTCCTCCACCACCTCCTCTTTTTCCTCCTCCTCCTCCTTTTCTTCCTCCTATGTCACTGCTCCATTCCTCTGAGGGCTTTGGAAAGAGATAAGAAAGGATCAGAAAAGCAGAGGAGAAATCCTGCTTTCCCCCCCTCCGTTCTCAGATGTGACACACCTCTGCCCGACAATCCGCCGCTTCCCTGTCATCGTGTGAAGACGCGCCGCATATGTGCTCAAATGTCTCCGGAACATAGACTCGCTACTAGGTAAGAAGACTCAGACTCATCCAGAGAAATGTTTCTTGCCCCCTGTTTTCTTTTCGTTTTTTTTTTTCTTGTTTTGCTTTTTCTCGAGACGTTTTCTGTGGAACTGTTCCAGCCCCGAGTGAGAGTGTGAATTTAACAGGTAGATGAGAAGTTACAGACAGAAAAGGAAACAAACAAAGCTCTCAAAGACAAATACATTTGTCTTCAGGTTTGGAGGAAAAGCACCTCTTCCCCTCAGCAATGACAGGAATCCGTGCAGGTGTGTGTGCATTTGTGTATGTGTGTGTGTGAGACAGAATCCAACAGGGTGGCAGGGATTGCTCTTCAACCAGAGCCTTCTCGATGGGTAACAAGAGGATTTGAATCTTTACAGTGTGGCCAAAAAGCTTTCTATCGATCTCCTTATGGCCAAAAATGCCAGTAGAATCTGTGGCTTCAGCATAACTGACAGACTGTCTTCTTCAGCAGTACCAATAGTTGATCATTATGTAATCATTTTTATGCATACAGTTTGGCGATAGAGGGGTAAAAAAATCTTGTCATTCTCTGCACATCTTAATCCCCCTTTTTTCATGGATAGGGACGAATTTCAGATGAAGAAAGCACTGAAAGGGGGAATTAGGGTACTGACAGGAGGGTGGAAGAGGACAGCAGGGGGGTAGAGGAGAATTTACTCCATCACTCTGTGATTTGGAAAAACTGCTGGCCAACAGCTGAACGGTGCAAGTCTTCAGTCTCTCAGTAACATGCTGGGTCTTACTCTGCAAAGCCTGAACCTGCAAGTGACCAAATGAGGCTTCATCGCATTCCCCTTTCATACACAGTGTCTTTGTAATATCATAATAAGTGATGGAGACCAGGTGATTCTGCAGCAATGTGTCCAAAACCTGCATTCTGCTGTGAGACAGAGCATCAGGACTCCTGTGTGTGTGTGCATTTGCGAGCTAAAACCTTTCACAGTGTCCTGCAGAAATCCTGTTTCGGATAAAAATATATCGACATTTATGCTCATTTATGTTTGGATGCAGAATAAAATCTTTCATCGCTGCATTTTGGCACCATGAAAATGTCCTGTGCTGACATCTGTAGTCACACACATGTGCACAATCTGTACATATTATGTGCTCTCTCGCAATAAGCTCTCATTTCTCACACAGTGTACACAGAGATAAACCTGTATACATACGGCGCACTCCAACAGCTGTGCAGGATGAATCAGGCTGCTTTCTGGTGTAGCAAGGTGTCTGGCTGGTCGTTTGTCATGCGTGGCATTGGGAGGATCCCAGAGGAGCAGAGTCTGAGCTTCTCTCAGCTCCCAAGCGGCTTTTCCCCCTCCTTTTGATTCTCTGGGAGATACACTAGCATCCTGAAATGCTTCATTTAGCCATAATAAGAGTGTCAAGCTCCACCAGCAGCCCCCAGAGGGTAAAATGTAAATTACACATGTGAATATGAAAGTCTTGGAGAGTCTCTGCCGCTTACTTATTGATGGTAGAAGAAGTACTTTGACATTTTGGTTAATGGTTCTTTGGCTCTTGGTTATGAGTATGTAGAAGATTGATCACTGTAATGTCTTAACAGCAAATATATAGTTGAAGCTCTCAGTCTATTGGCTTAGCTGAGCATAAGGACTGGAACCAACATATAAAAACTGACTATTTCCTTGTTTGGACGTGTAATATTTATACTGGCCTCCTGCCAATTTGTCCCAGCCTTTACGAACAACAGAATATTTTCAGTTTCATACTTTAGCAGGCTTCACAGAGGCTGTTAGGTTTACTTTGTTACCACTGGACCGAGCCAGACTAGAAGTTTTCCCTTTACTGGCTTTACACTAAGCCAAAGTACCTGATTTCTCACTGTTGTGTTGACATTTTTGATTGACCCTAGTGACATGAAAGTGAAAAAGTACTTTACCACAAAGTATAAAACTCAGGGTTTAGCTCTCTGAGAGCATGGATGTGCTCGCAAAAATTCTAATCCTGCTTGACGATGATACGGTGTTATGCAAGTTTGAATTACAGAAAAGCCCATCAGGTCAGGCGGTCAAAACATTCAAATTAATCCTCGGTGGGCCTCTTTTACAACTTCAGTCAGATTTCAAGGAAATTAAACTATTAAATGTGGAGATTCTTGAGTGTCATGTAGAATTTTCGTCTTGAATTTTTTGAAGAACTTTTGTTGTTAAACCAGTTCTGATGTGGTTGCCAAAATGATTCGAGTCTTGTTTGAAGACCAAAAATTTCCACAAAATTTGACATCAGGAGTTTTTGAGTTATGAAACAAACACCTGGATGGGAAGACTGATTTTTCAACCACCCCGTGACATAATCGGTTTAACAGTGCTCTTGACTGCTGACACTGGACAGTAATTCATATTTGGAGTGTTGAAACAGACTCTGATGTCTCTTTTTTTTCTTTTTAAATTCTTGATTTAGGAGTTTTCTCCTACTCTTTCCTGCCGAGCACTTTCAGTTCCGAGTTATTTCAGGCTGTCTTGCAGGAACTGCATGTTTAAGATTTACCCACACAGTTTTAATGTTTTTCAGATCAGGGGAACTGTGAGGGCTTTTCCAAAAGCCTCAGCTCGCTCTGCTCCATGGTGGATTTCAGATGGACATTTTCACGTCTCTTCCTCTTTCAGCTACAGTTTCTTGACTGACTGCACAACATTTGCATCAAGAATTTGTTAATATTTCTTCTTCTTCTAATGTTTCCAGTTTACATGGTTTCCAGACATGCATTACAGCTGACATGATGTTCTTCTACTTAAAATGATTCTCAATTCAAAATTAGTCTTGACTTGTTTTAAATGGGAATATCCAGAGCTTGCATTGTGCAGAAGTGGACAATGGGGAGCAAAGGTTTCATGTAGGCCAGGGATGTCAAGTTCTATTTCAGTAAAGGTCAAATTTGGAAAGGGGGAATTTCCCAATGTCAAAAATGGTGAGTTTAAGGGCCAGATATACAGTCAAGTGAAAAAGGACATTTTTCTTAGCACTCTGTGCAGTCCTGTGAACAAGTAAGAACATTCTGCAGCTTGTAGAATCACTTTTAGGAACAATAATGTAAAGTAATTGTTTTCTCTATGATTTTATCAGTCTCTCACATTGAATTTAGGCCCACTCTTCTATACACCATTTCTTCAGTTCATTGAGGTTTGGGGGCATTTGTCTGGACTTTTTCTTGGCCGTTGCAGCACCTTGATTCTTTTCCTTTTCAACCATTCTGCTAGAGATCTGCTGCTGTGCTTGGGATCATTGTCCTTCTGCATGACCCAGTTTCAAACAAATTTTAGCTGTCAGACAGACAGGGTCGCGTTTTGCTCTAGAATACTTCGGTATATAGAGGAATTCATAGTTGACTTAAAAACCAAGTGCCCAGGTCCAGTAGCTGCAAAACAAGCCCGAATGATCACGTCTTCAGCACCTTTTCTCTTGACAGTTGCTATGAGGTATTTGTGCTGATATGCTGCACTCGATTTTCTACAAACTAACCTTTGTGCACCAGACAGCTCCACTTTGGTCTTGTCTGTCCAAAGGACATTGTTCCAGAAGTCTTAGATTTTCTTCAGATTTAACTTTGCAAACCTAAACTGTGCAACTGTGCTGTAATGTTATTTTTAGAAAGAAGAGGCTTTCTCCTGGTAACTCTTCCTCACAAGCCATACTTGATCAGTCTTTTTCTAATTGTACTGTCATGAACTTGAACATTTCACATGCTAACTGAGGCCTGTAGAGTCTGAGATATAGCTCTTGGATTTTGCAGTTCCTCTGAATATTTCAGTCTGACCTTGGGGTGAATTTACTAGGACATCCACTCCTGGGAAGACTGTGTCATTGTGTTAACACAGGTCTGAATACTCCAGATCAGTAAACTCCCAAAACATTGACTTTCACAGAGGTGGTCACACCTGCTGATAATCAGTTAATCAAGTGCTGATTATCAGTGATTAGCAGCATCTGGCAGATACTTACCCTAATAATTCCTATGGAAGTATGAGTCCAGTGCTATAGATTTCAGTGAAAACGTTCTTTATCACATGATTGTAGTTTGTTAATGTGTTTTTTTAATTAAATTAAAAAATAAATATGCTGGTTAATAGTGTTACCTGTCTCATATAGCATTCTTACACATAAATTTGGTCCACATAAATATTTCAACATTTTTTTAATGTAGCTGCATGCTCCTTATCAGTTCAACAATTTTCAATCCACGTCTCTGCTGGTGTGTGGCTTCAAAATGATGATGCAAAGTATGTGAAATTGCTTCATGAGAAATGGATGCATTGGCCTTTCTTACCTCCTTTTACTCAGAGAAGAAGTTTAACACCTCTATTTAAAGTTGATGCTGCCTTCAGGATCAACATATCTTTGCCATTTGGTGTTAGCTTGCTTATTGGCATGCCCAGTTTAGGTTCAGATGCATATCTGTTTAGTTTGGTGTATGCACAGGGTGTGTGCATACACCAGTGTTTGCAGTGCATACCCCACGTTTGATAGGGGGGCCAAAGTATATCAATAACTGGGCTGGATACGAATTTGTGGAGGACTGGATTTAGCTTGATACATAATGTTTGATCCATAATGGTATTTTGAACAGTGCAAATTACATCTTTTTATTGATCTCTGCTTTATGCCAATCATTCCTTAGTAAGTTCAAAAGAAGAGCCTATGCTTGCTGAGTCAGGTGATTTATCAACCCTCCATCGTCATCAGGTGACAATTATTCTGCTTCCAATTAAAACTCAATTAAGACTTAATGAGCTAATAAGTCGTGAAACTCCACAAAAACAACTTTTGCACCTGTCACAATACAGTTTTATTTTTCTGTTTGTTTAACAAACAAAAACTGCACATCAAAAAGTCATTTTAAAAGTGTGTTTCGGTGCTGCGATTGCTCTTCAGTAATTTTCCAAGGAGTGCCAAAAATATTGCGCACAACTGAATGGCTAATTTGTTTATCTACCCTCTTAGCTAGACGCACAGATCATGTTTTGTTTTTGGATTAAGCTGCAGTACATCTGGCAGTTGATGCTATCTTTCCTCTCGGTTTTGCGGCGGAGGTTTGGAGGTCAGAATGGAAAGATTAACCACCCATTAACTGACAAGCTGATTCATTGCTGGGTGCAAAGCAGGACGACAACAAAAACACCAGCAAATTCTGTTAAATTTAAAGTGACAAGCCACACAGTCATTTTAAATTTATCTTTTTATGTCTTCTTATCTGTGCTGCTGAACAGTCATTTCTATGGCACATCTGCATCGCTGCATGATCGAGACATGACATGAAAGTCAAACGGGGAAGCTTAGATGATGCCACTTTTAAATTATTTTAACCTGCAAAGCTTGATATTTCTCTTGGTGACACAGTTTACTTTGTTCATGATGGTAAATTGAGTGTGTATTTAGAACGCATAGAGGCAATGTGAGTGGGTGAAGCACCACAGCCAAACAAATAAGCATATAAGAAACGGTGACAAGCCCTGCCACAACCTGTCCAGGTCCAGTTACAGATTGCCCTATGACAGCTGGAATAGGTTCCAGCCCCCCTGCAACACTGAATTGGATAAATGGAAGAAAATGACAGCAAAAATATCATATTTCCCTCAGTGGTTATCCCATTGTCCCCATTTTGAAACGCCTTTAAACTTGCACTCCAGTTTGCTTCGTAAGCATTTCCAGGCACTGACTTTAAGCAACGAGAGTAATTGCTATTCTCAAGCCATGTGTTGTTAAACCTGCATCTGCCCATTTCTCTATATTAATGAGAGTGCTAGCTAGCAAGTCCCATTTTCTTCATCATCATCATCATCTTCAAACTCTCCACCAGTGTACTGCAAACATGGCAGCATGCCAGGCCTGAGCCTTGGGGATTCTTTATGTATTTTTAAGATGTCAACTCTTAGTTAATGCATCCTAGCAGGTTTTTTTGTTTTTATTTTTTACTCTTATAAGAACAAAAACGACTGACAGCATAATTAATCGAAGCAAACACAGCACCACTATGCTGGAAAGTATTTAACACCCATCCACACAATAAAAACATGTAACCCTCCTCCCACCCCTAATATTCAGATCCCAAATTAGCTTGATTACATGGGGAATAAAGAATATCTTTAGCACATTTGCAACCATAGCTGCCCAAAACTACAAGTTCCCCTTGACATGTACTTAGTTTTAGCAATGGAAATTGTTATTTTCTTCTTTGACTTTCTGTAGCTGTAAGAAGTGAGTGTGCTGTTGACAACCACCTCAGGGAATAACACTTCCCCAAATTCACCAATTAGCTTACTTCTTGATGATTTGGGATCGGGTTTCTTTAGCAGCTTACCTATTTTAGAGCTCAGGCTGTTACAACAGATTGTTCCTTTGTCTTGTGTCTCGTAGCACCTTGGTGTTCTCTTCCAAATCATGTCTACAGTGTAGTTGTAAAGTCCATCGTAACTAGATTGTTGTCGAGATCTCTTTAACTGTCTGAGCAGCTGATATCAAGAGGAAATAGATGAAATGCAAAGAGGAAATAACTGTAATCCCAGGGTTTAAAAATGATTGAATGCATGTGATTATCCACCCATATGAACATATCGATAATAATAATAATAATAATAGTCAATATAATGTGTGATTTAAATTGATATTACCATGTAACATATATTTACCTTCATGTAAACGCAAATTTTATATTATTTTAAGTTTATCTTGTGGTTTAATGAGTGGTGATTAATCAACGGGATGTTGTTCTCAGCATATTGAGAATGTTTAATATCAGAAAATAATATAAGATAGTACAACCTTTTTAAGTGAATATAGTTCAGCAGCACTCAATGGAAAGGCTAGAAGGGTCTACAGATGGTGGAAGCAGTAAAAATGTATAGTCATATGTAGTTTTTTCCAAACTTGCACCCCAAACTCAAACAAAGAAAAGAAAAATGTCTTTGAGAAGGTGAAGCTGTCATTTAAAAAAAAATAATTTTTTTTTAGCAGTCTTGCTCCAAAATTGACTTTTTCTTACCATCTTTTGTTTTATCTGTTGAACTCATGTCTGTCTTTACTCTTTTGCTGCTGTGGTGACCAACGACTGCCCTCAGGCATGATTAAAGTTTAATGTCAACTCTTTTTATCTTAACAGTTTCTGGGTACCGTGATGTTCAGTGCTGCAGTTAAACGAGGAGAGCCCGGGCTGGAAATAACTAGAATCCAAGATCCCAGTTTTAATCCCTTCAAGTGGTGCCTGGTACAATACCATGTTAGGTAGCAAGTGAAGCTGCGTGGGCGTATGAGTGAGTGGAAGAGTGAATGTAGAGAGCGTTCAGAGGAGTGAGCTCGATATTAGCAGCAGAGATTGATACCATTTATTGTCTTGTGCTGAGAACGTGGAAATATATAATTTTTTGGCTAGTTTTGACACAATTCAAGCAGATAAATAAGAATAGCGGCAGTAAAAATCAGGCCTTTTCATGTCATAATAGGTCACAATGCTTATTATTGTCTTGCCAACAATAATAAGCAACAATCATATGACCCCCTATGAGCAAGCACTTTGGCGACAGTGGGAAGGAAAAACTCCCCTTTAACAGGAAGAAACCTCAGACAGAAACATTCTTATTGAAGGCCTTCTCTGACCTAAAGGGAGACCAGTTTGACCCACTAGCAAACTTTTTTTTCTGTGTATTTTGGAGGCAGCAAATCATTAGAAATTCATTGTGTTTATGTGGATCGAGTCTCCCGTTTCTAGGTATTTTTAATGAGTGAGTCATCAACGCTTTTTGGATCTGACTGAAAAATGATTTCCTACCCTTTTCCATTTCAGCTGTCAGTGGCTGCACCAAATGCAGAAAGTAAAACGGTAAATATAAGCTGGTTGGAGGAGAAAATAAAATCAATTGGAAGCAATAATGACGGTAAACTAGCGTGAGTGAAAATCACACATTTTGTATTGATCAGCTTGAGGAGAAAATCTTTTGTTGAAGTCGAGTAAGAAATCCTCACTTTTAGCAGGAAGAAACACCTTAATTCAGGTGTGTGTGTGTGTGTGTGTGTGTGTGTGTGTGTGTGTGTGTGTGTGCATGTGTGTGATTTAACAGTGTGTTAACAGGCACACAGACACGTATGGTGCTATTGATGGATATACTTATGGTATTGTGATAGTATTAAGTGTGTGTGTGTGTTGCTAGCTCCAG
>VURO01048123.1:65878-125148 GCA_015108175.1 Pelvicachromis taeniatus
AAACAAATCCTCTTACAATTTCACAAAAATCATGAAAAATCCTTAGAAAAGCCATACCGGACAATAAATTCAAAGCTTGTGCAAAAAGTAGCGGTTTATAGTCCGGAAATTACGGTACTTCTTCTGTCCTCCAGTTGTCTACTTTCCTCAATTATTTTGAGGATGTGGTGCACATCATGTCGAGAAAAAACAAGCTTTCAGCTAACCGCTCTTTGGGAATCAACTTGGTGCACCTTGTAGGTGCAAAAATACAATTTTATGCCTGTCAAATTGTGTTAACGTTGGTATTCTTCATAAATTTAACTAATGAAATGGAGATAAATTGTGATTTTTACAACAGGCCTGAAGATAATTTAGGTGCTTTGCACTTTTATGTGCAGACTCAATGTGGGTTCATCCCTTAAGATTGTGCCTTTTTATGACTGAATGATTTCCACTCATGATGAGTGGAAAAAATAGCCAATGCCAAGAGAAAATCTATGAAAGACTTTCAGAACTAATGCCCAAAATTCCTAAAAAACTTGCACATGAGTTTAGGAGCCAGAGGTGACTCAAGACTTCGGCACATCTTTAAGTGAATGGAGCTTATTTAATACAGTGTTGGAATAGCACAATCCTTTTACGGATGTGGAAGAGGACGAATGGGTGGATGCTCTAACCTGTCAGTTAAAGAACCAGTGAAGCAGTGATACTAAGCTGTTTGGTTTTTCAAGCTTATTCTGTCACATACTGTATGTTTGTCCATCATCAATTCTGTATTTTATCGTGTCTGGCTCCACTTGACCTGTAAATTCTTCAATCCTCCATCTCAAAGGTCTTCCCAAAGCTCTCATTTCTGCTTTGATGAGCAAAGAGTGAAAATTCATACTGTACATCATGCAATTTATTGGCAATTTTAAACAACACAACAGACCACGCTTTATTTACTATGTACTTTTACTCATTACATTTTATCATTGAAGCTTTAGCAGGAACCACTCTTAAACTAAAGTGCATTTTTCTGTGTGGCGCTTGAATGTGCTCCCTGTGTCTTTCTCTCTGGGTACTCTGGTATCCTCCCACAGTCTAAAAATATGAATGTTAGGTTAACAGGTGATTCTAAATTGGTCTGAGTGTGAATGGTTGTCTATCTCTCCATGTTAGCTCTGCGATAGACTGGTGACCCATCCACCTTTCACCTTATAATAGCAGGGATTGGCTGCAGCCCACCTCTTACCATAAATTCAACAAGCTGTTGAGAAAATGGATCCGGTGGATGGATGGATGTCCTAAATTGTCATCAGGAGAAATAACACATTAACTTAGGGATCTAAGTTTAATTAAACAAGTGTTGTCTTCAGTACAAGCCATTAACTGTGCTTCTGTGATTTTTACATGAGAGCTTATTAGACATTCTGGTCTAACTAGACCCCATATAAGTGCCCCATATAAAGGAAGTATTTTATTCATCACTGATTGTTCTTTTCATTTGTGTTCACTTGCATATACATATAGAGATTAAATAAAAATGGAAAAAAAGAAAGAAAGGAATGTATGGTTTTATTTACTGAATATGAAATGCCAAACTGTTTGTGCAGGTTAAACATGCAGCTATCACATAAACTCGTCTTATGTTGGTGAATGTCACCACAGTAATGCATCAGCATTAACAGTAGTAGTAGTAGTAGTAGCAGTAACTCTACTTTTAGGATTATCTGCGCAAACACGAATGGTAAGACACACAAACATGAGAACCGATCACCAGTATCTGGTGTTGTTTGAGACAACGGTGTCGGAGAACATTATATCTCACATTTGTTAAGATGTGGATAGGCTCCTCTAGACTCTTTTCGGGGAACATGTAAACCCCCCTTTGCTCTCGCTCACTGCTTACTAAGCTGAGCTAAGTGCTGCTTTGAGATTAATACATCCGAGGCCTCTTTGCTGGATGATGTAATAATCGTGGTGGTTTGCTGTTGCCTAGATACACAGAGACAGGAAAAAAAAAACTCAGCCAGGTCTTGTTGACTCTGTTACTAAGACCCCAAGGACCATTTTTGTGTATCAGCATTAAAGTGTTTCAGGATACCTGCCGCTCACTTTTGGACCCCATGTATGGAAACCATTTTTACAATTAATAAAAAAAATCTGCTTTAATATGTTTTGTCTAACAAAAAAAAAAGTATTTGTCTGTCTTTATATCATTTGCTTGAACTTGGAGTGTCAGTATTAAAGTAGTAAAGCCCCTAACCCTTTAGACACTTGTTCTGTATTCCCCTCATATTCCCTTCACTCGCACAGACGTCCCAGGGAGAGGGAACTCCAACAGCCTGCTGAGATGCAGGTCAGATAGTTTGTCTCAGTGTTTGTGTATGTGAGTGAGCTCGCACTACAGAGCGAGGTGGTGACTAAGCCTTTGCTTCTGTAACAGTGTTGCATTAAGTGCATCTTCATTCTGTTTTTAGCTCAGCAGAGCCAAATCCAATCCACTGGTTGCTATAGCGATAAAGTCTTTCAACACTGAAACTTTTTTTTTTTTTTTTTTGTGCCTTCAAGCTGCATGAAGATGATCTGATAGCCCTGGTTATTTAGCAGGAAAATGGAGTGTTGGATTTTGAGATGGATGACAAAAGAAAACGATTTTGTACACTCTGGGCATTTCTCCACCTGCATTCTTGTTTGTACTTACAGACTGACATGGGTTACAAAGCAGCTTAATCAAGGGTGCTTTGCATGCTGGTTTGGAGGGAATCAGGGCTTGTATTGCAGCTGCAGCTCACATTTCTACATGTACATCCTTAACTATGTAACAAAACTGAAATTTTAGAGGGTGGAGTGGGTGGGGGTATTAGTTATTTGTTGGCATTTTTTTCAGTATACAGATTGTGATATAATAACTAAAAATGAATGATTACATATAAATTCAAACAAGCAGGTTTATCTATTATGTGCATCTTGCACTCTAAACTTGTGTATATCTTAGAGCTTAGATTATTATATGCAACCTTTTTTGATATTCAACTTACCTTTTCTCTTTCTAAATAATAAATGTAAGAGTGACAATTTAATAAACTATAAGTCCAGGCCTTCATTTAGTTGTATTGACTTAAAAATATAAATTTTGTCTATACTTAAAAAGCATAAATGCACCAGATTAACAGAGCTACTGTCCTTTATTTTGAGTCTGTTTTTTGGTTGTTCACTAAGGTTTACCCATTTACTGTAAACTACAGTTACAAATTTATTGAATAAACAATTTCATTTAAAAAAATGTACTTACAGAAATTATTCATAGCAGTAAAATCACCTTCCTGATATCTTTTAGGACTCCCTTGTGCTGCCAAGGCAGCTTTGACCCTTGGACATGGACCTCTGGGGGTGTTTTGTGGGTCGTGGGATGAAGAACGGAACAACATTGCTCAATCAGACAAGTATTTCTAGCACTTAAGAGTCAGCTCCGTCCGACTCCTTGTGATGTTCCTTGATCTGTTCCTGAGGAGTTTTGGGTGTTGGTTTGATAAAACAACTTTTATAAACATATTTGGTTCTTTAGAAAAGTCTCATGGACATTAAATTGTTTTTAAAATTAACTGGTACCTGGTATTCTGCTTGTTGTGAACGAGGGAAAAATAACACTAGGAGCACAACCGAGGCCATGGAAACATTCCTATACAGCAGATTTTCATAATCCTTTTTCAACAAAGAACCACCATCTTTGCTGCTGGATGAGTAATGATAGACCATCATTTTTCTACCATCTGCTGCTCTGGTGCCAGAGCTCTATGAGAGACTGGCTGTGACCTTGGGGAAAGGCTGGGCTGCGTGGGCCTGTCTGCATGACATGGACTCTCACTGCCAGCTGTCCATTAGCTCTGGAGAAACTGTGTGATGAGTCACTGATGCCTTGCCTATGTCGCTGTAGATCTGGACGCTAGATTGGCTATCATTATGCATTTTAGTGGCTTAAAAAAAGGCATTTCAAGTAGTTTCTGTCTCATTAGGTGGTGTGCGGCACTGAGAATGTGACATGGAGACGATTAGCTGTGATGTCGAAAAGGCCCAGCTGATGGCTCAGTCTCCAGTGGACTTTTAAAATTAAGCCATTGTCAGTGTGACAGCAGTAAAGTCTGACATTTTCAACACTGTCATGTGAGGAAGAACTGAGCTGGTTTTTAAACTAAAAGTAGAAACTTGCACTGCTATTTTTCCATTTTCCTCACGCAGTCAAGCCAAAATCTTTCATTGCAAACTGCCACCCAGTTAATCAAGATATACAGCAGATGGGTATTGTGAGGTGCTCCATGTATCAGTGTTGCATTTTTAAATTACGAAGCCACGTTCCTCCTGCTGTAGCTGCAATAACGTGTTCACTGAGTGACCTTCATATCACATCATGTTTACAGAGGTTTAGCGGATTCGTCTCACATGGATCCCATTCTCCCTTGACGCACTGGAGGTGATTAAGACTTGAATGTTATTCAAAAGCAGGCAGTTTAGAGCGTCGTGAACTAATCAAGGTACCTCCATTAGACCCGTGGGAATTGTGACAGCACCGGCAGAACATTACCCTTAGTCTCGACAGAAGCCTCTCGCGGCAATCCTGCAGCTTTCCATTCAGCTGCTGTGTCCTTTTCACAATAACAATAGGGTCAAGTCAAAATTGCACAACACTGGTGAGTAAGAAAGCTAATTACAGAACATTAAAACAACCACTCATAAGGTATCACATGACTGTGATAAACACTCAATGAATGAAACTTACTAGCCCTTGTGGTTGTATTGCATTCCTGATCACACAGTCATAGATGAACAGTTAATTTACTCCATAGTTTTATTCTTGGACTACATGTAATTTACACTTAAAAATTATAGTTATTTTCAATATGCTGGGCTCTGTATGCAGCCCGTCCCCCTGTTTATCCGATCTCTGAAATTAACCATTTTAGCTCCTGTCCCTTCAAGTCAACTTACGTTTGACTGGCTGCTTCTCACAAACAAAGTATTTGAATTACAGGTGAGTCTGATCCATCTACTGTTCACTGAAGATTTCTCAGAATTAATCTCTGGCTGAAGGGTGGCTTTCAAGAATCCGTTCTTAAGGAAGGGAAAACACAGAGAAAAAGCGGAGATATTCCAGATTACACAAGAACTGCACTGATAATCAGTGGCAATAGGGCTTATGGAGTAATGAATCCAAATTTTTAGTTCAAATTGCCATCAGTCAGGAGGTCAGGAGATCCAAAAGAGAGAATCCAGAGCCATCTGGAAAACATGGTGGAGGCTCTGTCATCATCTGGGGAGCATTTCAGCCATTTGCGTTGAGAATCTTATGACATGATGAATGCAGTAAAGTACTGTCAGATTGGTGTTATGGTAAAAATATAGAGCATGCAAGCCCATGGCTATATGTAGGCAGGTGTGACTGTGTGTACCTACGTGTGCTATGATTTATTTACTGCCTGGGGTCAGTAGTCTTATATTGCACACTGCCTGAAGGCATATTTTATCCACCAGAGACTGAGATTTGTTTTCAGCAGTCAAACGCATATTGTGGTCACACTGACAGTCCAGACCCACACAGTGTTATTCTTTCCACTTCTCACCCTTTGTTCTTGTCACTGTACAGTCCAATATGGTGGAAACACCTTAAAAAAAACAACAAGTGCCACCTTTAGAAAACAGTTGCATAACATCGATGTGGTTGTGATAGCGCTGTGTGTAATCTTATTGTCCATTGCTGCTGTCTTCAAGCTTCCACAGTGTCTATTTTTCTTTTCTCAGGGGGGAGAGGAGGGCTTCTCAGCTGACAGCCGAGGTCATCACACTTGTTCTTTTACACTTTTATCTGGGTTGTTTCTGTGATACGCTTGTATTGTCAAAATCTTGAAGATGAAGCCTATAGAGTAACACAGAGAGTAAAGACCCACACACACCACTGCTTTGCCCTTTGGGGTATGGGCAAATCTCAAACCTTTACACGTAAGGAAATGCTGTTTGATGTTTGAAGAAAAGAGATGTAAGTGGGGGTTTTTTCTGACAAATTTTAGTATGACAGTTTTAAGACAGTTGGAAGGATAAATGAAAATACAATGTAGAGCAAGGTGTGTTTGATCCTAAATGACTGTGCCACCCTTTATGGCACATTTAGCATGCTCTTATGGCTCATTAATGTGCCAGACGGCTCAGTGAACACCACAGCAGCATGTGGTTTAATTATCAGGGCGACCAGGATAATCTGTCAAGATGATTGATTTAGAAATGTGCTCCTCTTGCTGAATATATTTTGGTATTTGCAAGCTGTGAAATTTACAGTTAATGTGTTGCTCCAGTATGCTTTGAGTTGCATTCGTCCCTTCATATCATTTCCTCTGTAACACTGCTCTGAAGTTATGGGTGCTTAGTTTTCCTTTTAAGGAGAAATGCAAAGTTGTGAGTGAGTCTTAAACTGTCTCCTGATCTGGTGTTGCTTGGCAACCACTCAGCATTTTAAAAAATACCCGTATCAAGGAAAAGAAAAAAAACAGAGGTACGGTGAAGGCTAAGTTCCCTGAACTCCTGGTGTGGGTGTTTGAATACTGAATACATTATGCCTCTTACCACACACAATGCAGGCCATCAGAGTCCTATTCTTGAGCCAACAACTTGTGCCTCAGCTAGTCCGAGAAGAACTTCCTTTAGACTGGCTGCAGAGACAAGAAGAAAAGAAAAGAGCTTACACATGGTTATAGTTGAACTTTTTTGGAGAAATTACTAGACCAAGAGTCAGAATGTGTTGGCTTAAAAGTACAAGACAGAAAAGCGACCTAGAGACCCGTTGGTTATCGTCTGATGGTTCAGTCCCTGGGGAGAGATGGGCAATATTTCGGGGGTTTTCTTGCGGCCAGTGGAAGTCCTGGCTAAGACTTCCTGTTCTGTGTGCATTTTAAGTTTACAGGATATATTTTTTAAGTAGCAAAATGATAGCCAGGGGTTTTGCAGTTCAACAAATGTGTTCTTTGTTTTGCTCTCCACATGCAGTTGTGTGAATGAAGAAGTTTTCACAGGACTGCAGAGAGTCCATTTAATATGCTGAGGCCTGTGGAGATTTGGCTTTTGTTTTTTTTTTTCCGGTATTGAACAGTTTTGACCTTGGGGGTGAATTTGCTGGGATATCCACTCCTGGAAGGACTCTGGCACTAACACACACCTAAATTTTCTGAACCAGTAAAAGTGCTAAAACCTTTTTAAAAAAAATTTTTTTTTTATTTACACACATGTGCTCACACTTGCTGATAATCAATTAATCAAGTGCATCTGATTAGCAGCACCTGGCTGCTACTTGCCCTCATAATTCCTAAGTAAGTCTTGACAGGACTGCACCGTGTGCTGTGAAAATGTTCTTTCTCACATGACTGTGAACCATTTATCTACATGAATCCAGTGCCTGTTCAGACATGATTGGTTAATGCCACCCACACTACAAACTGACTGCAAAAATAAACAAGAAAGCTTCTGGTACAAAGATATTCTGCATATCTGTATACAGATATGTATTTGGGGAGAAACTTGAGAAGATGAATAATTACTAAAGAGAATAATTGAAACGCTGAATAGCATTGTACTGTATTAATATTGTGTTGATATTTTTAAGTACTTTGACAATACTTTGATAAGTATGTCTGGGATTGGTTTTCTAGATAGTTGTAAGTAACACATGTAGAGTGAAGAATATTTTGAAAACGCTGTGGGACTGAAAATATATTTGGCAGCTTGTATTTGACAAAGTGGATTACGTCATTTATGTACAAAATAGTATTCTTTATGTCAATTTCATGACTTTTTACTTAGATTTTAAGGAAGTAGCAAGTAAGTAAGCTCAGTGAGAAAGCTCGCATTTGGAATGATTGATTTATCACATTTGGATAATTAGAGATTGGCAGCTAGTCTCTGAGATCATCTCTCCCTGCACATATGTTACTTATAGAGCAATGAGCACATTTTCCCCTGAGCCTACAGGATGGTGGGATGGTGGATGGGTAGAAACAGGAGGCAGTGATTCAGGGCAGCAGTGGCGTCAACAATGGGGGAGAGAGCTGGTAAATCTGCACCTTAAATAGAGTGACAAATTGGGAAGATGTGTTTGGTATATGACGTGAGGAGAGTGAGACATGTTGGTGTGTAGCTTGTGTTGACTGCCTGAATTAGTTTCCAAGCTTTTACTCCACTTGTGCCAACAAACTGGTTTAACACAAGTGTTTGGGATACAGAATTCCTAAATATTTAGCTGAACTTTACTTGGTCTTATTGGGTCCCATCCGGCAGACAACTATCTCAGTTCTTCTTACGTATTACATGAGGTTATTAAAGTTAGGACACCTATTTTGACTGTCCATTAAATATAGCTGCAATATTGATAACTTATTTGTCATGAGGGAAATTTGCCACCATCAAAGCCAAATGACATGGTAATGGATTCAGAACAGCAGCCGATCTGCATGTAACGGTAATTATCTCCACATCCTGCTTTTACTTTCATTAGCAGCCTGTCTCCATAGTGTGCTGACTGTGAGACAGCCAAATGAGAACAAATTAATAAGACTTTGGAACTGTCCCAGCTCTCCAGCTTACTGTGGAAAGGCACAGTTTAAATAGTGGAAAAAATCATGCAACTGTGTTGTGTTACTCTTCTATGAAACACAATATTTAAGGCTATGAGAATCCGTTAATTAGAAGTTATTGGTAGAATTTCATACTGTGCGTAGCTAGATCCACTGACAAGCAACAAAAAGGCATAATGTCAGCCCAGAAGCATGGTTTTAATTTGGTTTATACACTATTGTGAATCAATATCTAGGACTTGAAATAAAACGAATAGTTTTTAGAGATGCGTACTACATTCCACTCATTAAAAGGGCATGAAGGAACACCAGCACATTTAAAAAAAAAAAATTTCAGCAACTTATTTTATGTCATAACCTCCAAAAACAGTTTATTTAATGATGCAATTACAAAGAAAAAAAGTCAGCATTCTTTTAGATTTAAACCAAGAGACTTTTTTTAACAGCTGATTTAAAAAAAAAAATGCCATTCAGTTTATATTGGTCTGTATTTCTTGGCTATTTTTATACATTATTTCTAGACTTTATGTGTGTGTGAAAGAGTAAAGGGAAACATGTAAGGACAGGAGAGTCACTCAGGTGTAATGTCAGTGAGAGAGTGCATATGCAGTCTTAAGCAGAGGGGAATTACCCAATTAAATAAGCGCTGTGGTGCCTTAATATTTATGCACGTGGTGTCCAGCATCCTTGAGTAATTCTGATACATCACTTGCCCTGCAGGAAAATCAATGTGCGACACACACAACCCTTTAGCCCATAACAAATCCAGATATGGAAGTGGTGTTTTCCCTCTCAAAAGCCGAGATGCAGAGTATCAATAATGCACAAGGCTCCTGTTTGTTTGTTTAATTCTGTAATTAAGTTAGCTTTAACCTCACAGTATGGTGTCAATTAAGTTTTCGATAGAACATGACATTCTAACTGACTTAGGTCAGCATGTAACACTGTAAAGACCAGGTATAATCAGGGGATTTAAAACAACGCTCACTCATAATTGAATAAGAAAATGCCAAGACACCTGAGAAACAGTTTAAAGCTCCACAAAAGCTTGCAGTGCAAGTCAGAACTGGGGCAGCAATAGAAGAATGAACTGAGGAACAAACGCAATAAACAAAAAAGGAGGTGAGAGTTGTCAGTGTCAGATCTGCTGCTGTTCTAATGCTTCATTTAAAAAAAAAAACCACAGGTGTAATTATACTGCCACAGAGATATGTAATTGTGGTTTTAGGCTACATTCTGCTGAAGATATTTTCATGAAATCTTCTTCATTGGTTAAAAAAAAAATACAGTACTGTGCAAAAGTCTTGATCATCGAGTATTTATTTATATTTTGCCAGAAAAATAGGAAATAGTTGCAGTGATACAAGCTATCATTTGAAATGAGTCGATGTTAAGTAGCGAAATAAAAAAGTAACATTTTCTGAAAATGGTGCGGTACAAGGACTGGACTAAAGTCTCGCTACTTGGAATCAAATATAAACAAATGAGAGATGGCTAAAGACTTTTGCACAGCATTGTAGTCGTACTGGAAATTGAATTATCCAGAGGACTGTAAACATTGTTTTTCTAACACATTTCTGTCCTTTAAATTACATTTTTTGATACTTTGATCACTCCCTAGTGAGGTGAGGTGGCATGTGGATGAATGAAATCTGGTTACTTGCATGGTAGATGCAACTTAAGATATAAAAATATACAGTATGCAATGGCTTGGCCATGTTTAGTTTCTGCTATTGAAAAAAGATTGATCATGTACTAAGAATGAAAGCAAGGCTGCATTTCCCTCTAAAATGTTGAGCCTTGGAAAGGTGCATCAATCACCCTTACTAACATATTTCTGGTGACTTTTCAAAATCTTTCCTTTAACAGTGCCTATACACTGTGATACTTTACTAGTTTACTAGAGCACATTATTGGAGGCGGGTCCAATAAAACGTTTGAAGTATGTGAGCTGAAAAATAACTGAATGGTAAATTATAATGCTATTGCAGGTGTCATGATTCCTATGTGGAATGCCAATTGCAGGTGGTTTTGGCTGTTTTATGGGAGTTTGTATTGTGTTCTTCATGTGCTATTTTGCATTAGAAATGGTGAACTCACTGGATTTTGTTTCTGTTCAGTGGCAAATCTACATCATAACCTACAAAGTAATCGAAAACCCTTCTAGCCTTATGCCATACCCTACGACCTAACCAAGACACTAACTACACGTCAAGCCCATAACTGTTGTGATCGGCCTGTTCAGTAATGTCGAACCTCCTGCGCATTTCTGGCTGCTTTTTCACCGCAGTTTTTTAAATTATCAGTGAGAGAATAACAGTCAACAGCTGGGATAGGCTCCAGCGCCCCCCGCGACCCTGAAAAGGATAAGCGGCTGAGAATGGATGGATGGATGTCTCAATATAACGACTCACAGCAAAATAGTTTACGTCGTAGATTCTACAAAGGTTCCCCCGAAGTCTAAATCAAGCATAAATCTTCCATTTACAACCTTACAATTTATGTTTTTACATGCAATGTTACCATGATTCTCTTGTTAGTGATAATTAGTTCGGGACAACCCAAAAATGCGTAGCGAATTCTCCTCTCCATTAGTAAACTGCCTGTGGGATGAGACTTGAAATCAGAATTGATACATTTATATTCAGGGTGCTTATTTGAAATGCAAAATACTGGTTGCCACACCCTGTTTATACTGAGATGTGTGTGCGCTTTGCTCCGTGTGCCTTGATTAATGGCAGCAATGTGCATTTTTGCATATATTTACATTTAAAAGGAAACAACCCGATACACTACTCTAACTCATTCAACATTTAGAATAGTTGTAAGCAGTTCATATTAGTACTGTCTCTGTGTAATCTGACACTATGTATCTTCTGTAAATGCTCTTATTTGAAAATGTCACGGTGATCAAGTGCTTTCTATTTGTGGATATCACAGTGAAGAATATCAGGAGTGAGATAGGACAGTCTGATCTGTGAGACTTCATGTACATGTCCTGCATGAGGCAGACTGCCAGTAAATTATTGTCGCCTGAACTCAGGATAAATCCCTTGACGATGCACTCTTGTTCACGCCACTGCACCATAGTAGCAAAAGTGTTATTCAGGGTATTTCCCAGTATCTAAGTATGTCACATGTTTACGAGTTGGAGTTTATCTGCAGCATCACATTGTCACAACCTGGAATGCAATCCGAAGAAATGTTTCAAGCAATTTCACCCACACCTCCTCAGTAACAAAAGGATATTTTTTCCCCCAGTCTCTTGCGTCACAGCCTTGAGAAAGGGACTCAAACAGAAAATGAATGTGTGATGTGATCAAACGAACTACAAGCGAAACCCCACGCGAAGAGCTTTTCTTTGCATTTGTCACATCTGCAATATTCCTTTAGCTTTCATGTCAGGAACAAGTGGGAATAGCTGCGTGACAAATAAATAATGCAAATAAATAATCTACAAGCTTTCTTTGCAAGGTAACTGGAAAGGCATTGCAGTGAAAATACAAACAGTATTTCGGTTTCATCCCCAAGAAATGGATTTAAAAACACGCACAAACAACTTTAATCTGCTAAAAGGAAAAAAAAAAAAAAGCAAGGAATTCATATTTTCTTCACTCTAAAAATTTCGTAAAAATACGACACACTTGAGCAGAAAGACTATATACACTCTTAATTAATTAGAGGTAATTAAACTTAATCAGCAGAGAAGCTCAAGCCTCCTTCCTGGTGGTAAGGTCCCTGGAAAATTGGTGGGGGGGGGGAAGCAGCATGATACAAGAAAAGCAGAAAAAAAATCCTTTCCGTTTGGCAGCCATCAGAACTCCTGAGTCCTATTCTAGCATAGCAGGTTTATACTTTAAAATAGATGTCCCTTTAACTAGTCTCCTTACTTGCATAGCACCAACATAAACACCATGCAATATATATATTGTTGACAATTTAATCCCCTAGAAAGGTAATTTTAAAAAAAAGGGACCAAGACACTTCTCTAAAATGATGACACTCGTGTTTTCTATTACTGAGTGCCTTTTAAAATTTCATTATGAGGCTGTATTACCCAGAAAGTGACACACTGTAATGATCTAAGATTACTGCTAATTTATCTAATGATCTGATGTTAACACCCCTTTGGAGTTTCAAACACAGTAACAAAAATGTGTTTTTAGCAACTTTACTGCTAATAATTTTTCCTTCCTGACTGATAAATAATTTTGTCTATTAAATGTCTGACATTTAATAAAACCAAATGTATCCAAGTAAGGATTAAAATGTTAAAATTATAAACGATTTAAACGACCAGAGAATATTTTCCTGCGGTGCACCGTATTTCTGCCAACTGATTCAGAGAAAATGAAAATCTGCATTGTAAATTACTTTATACTTGCAGTGTGACTCATCTATCTTGATCTTTTACATCCTGGGTGATAGATGGTACCATGTTCTTCATAGATGTTAAATCGAGTCAGCCCTTAGAGCGATTAAAAGCGTTCAGATCCTTTGAGTAGAATGGGAAAACGCTGAAGATTTAAAGCCAACATGCAAGTCAAAGGACAACAGCCTTGAGCAAGATTCACAGCTTTGGTTTTTTTTTTTGAGACTCCAGCTTTAAGAAGAAGAAAAAAAAAAAACCCACATTGCCCCTTACATAACAATGGAGATGGGCATTATGGTTTGCCAATTGCCATTATAAATGAAGTGCTTCTACAACCTCTTTAAAGCTTTTTCATTACTGGATGGGATTTTATTAATCTGCAGTGATGTTTCTTGAAATACTCTCATTGCTGAGGACACTTGATGATGAATGCTGTGACTCATAGACATCCATGTAAGGCCAGGTTGAGGAGTTTCATCCAACATAACAAAATAAAAGACCAAAAAACTCAATTTTATTCTCTATCATGTCAAAATGAAGAGGATGACGGGTCAGAATAAAAGCAAGACATTATCAAATGCAACTCAGTATGACAGACTGGTATGAACTTATTTACCTCTTTTCTGCGTCTTGAACACTTAAATGTTAAATCAATGCAAGACTTCTACCTCGTATAGAAAATGCATATTTATCCCAGCTTGACGCTGCAAATCAATACATTAGTTTCTCTACTAGCAGGCTGTGCACTGTGATGCTAAGAATAGCAGAACCTAACAGCAGCATATTTGGCTTACTAAGCAGAAAGTTGAATGTAATATTATTTCTTGGTTAACAAATAAATAAATACATACATAAATAAATAAATGCATAAATAAATCAAATAAAACCTGTAGCTACTGACTGGTTAGAGTTGATATGTCAGCATAGGTGAATCTGGAATCCACTGATGGACGTGTGAATAATTCCAACAGACTAAATAAATTACTAAACAACAATAACATGGAACAGTACATTTTACTGCTGCTTGGCACAGTTTGCGTCAAATGCCCTGGAGCTATTCTTTTTTACTGGATACTGAAAGACTAAAGGGTAGCATCTGTGATCCTGGTGCTTATTTTATTGCCTGAGATTTAGGTTGTGATGAACCATGACACCCAAAAATGTTGTTATAGTGGGGTTTCTCTCAAGGGGGCTCTCTCTTGTTTGGAGATTTGTGGTTTGATTTTTTTCAAATGTTGGAAAGGAAAATTTGGGCAACAGCAAGCGAGTTGGGGAGGAAAAATAAAAGTGTTTTAATCAACAGACAAACCCTGGATAATAGAGATAAGCTACGTGTCTATTGAGGCAACATAACCATACTTCCTAAACATTAAAATGGGTTAATTAGTGCAATATAAGTGTGTTTTTTTTTTCAAGACAAGAACAGTCACGAAGTGTTTCATAGAGGTAAAGTCACTTGCATCATATACTCTAATAGTTGCCCTCCCCTATGGGGGGAACTATCCATAGAGTATACCATGCGAGGCTTTAAACATGCTTTTTCTTGCTGTTAAGTTGAGCGTTTTTAACATGTGTGTCTGTGGAGATTTCAACAGTTTTTGAGAAGGCGCACTTCCTGGATTCAAATTAATTTTGCTTGAGGAAGGAAAGGGATATAGTGTAAAAAGAAGGCTAGAGTGTCCCAGCTGTAAAGTTTCTTACATTTACACAGTAAGCAAAAAGACATTTGCAGGACAGGCTGGCAGGACACAAAAATGCCAAATGCAATTTGGGTTCATCCCAAAGACAGAACTCCTAAACACAAATGTAACAAACGTAGTGTATGCTGTACAGTGTAGCGAGGAATCCTCAGACCTCTACATTGAAGAGACCAAACAGTCAATTCATAAACACATGGCACAACATAGAAGAGCCACCTTGACGAGACAAGACTCAGCTGTCCATCTGCATCTAAAGGTCCTCCTTCGAGGACGCCAATGTTCACATTTTGGACAGAGAAGACAGATGGTTTGAAAGAGGAGTGAAAGAAGACATCTATGTCCAATGTGAACAACCATCTTTGAACAGTGGTTTACGACACCAACTGTCTGCCATCTCTAATCCAGTTTTGAGATCCCTTCCCAGACACCTTAATGCCCACTCACATCCTGGGCCTTCTGACCTCAGGAAATCACATGATAGGTTGGGGCTAGGTTTCACAGAGGGTTCACCCGAAACCTTGGCTGATTGTGACCTACACCCGTTTTCACACCTTGGCTCGTGTGATTAGGGAGAGGGAGGATCAACAGGGGGTCCATGTCCCTATCGTGGGACACTCCCATAGGGCTTAAATCTGGGACTCCCCACCATTTGACCTTAGAACTGAAGAAGCCAGAAGTTCAGACGCTTTTTGTTCCAAGCTCCTTAGCCAATATGCACAGGTATTATTAAATACCTCATAGCTATACACTACTTGGACTTTCATAATAGTAACCCATCTATGTTACAAGTCTCTGAATTGACCACACTGACCACCACATTGTTTTAAAACATGCGTAGATATTGTATGTGGTTGATGCTGCTGTTTATTTAATTTTCAATCAAATTTGATAAACATTGTGGGCTTTATTGTGTCGATGTCCCTTTGGACTCCTACAGCTCCAAGATTCCGCCTGTTGGTGGAGAATCACTTGTTGAAAATTCTAAATCTTAATCTAAGTGGAAGCCTGCCATTGGCAGAATACCACTCTCATACTATCAGAATGAAGTCATTTAAAATTTTATTTGAAAGCACTGTTACCTCACAGCCAGAAAGCCCAACTCTAAGCTGCAGTCTTTCTTTGTTTGCTTGTTCTTTTCCTGTCCGTGTGGGTTCTCTCTGGGTAAACCAGTTTCCTCCCAAAGACGAGACTGGGTTAGGTTAATTGGCGGTTCTAAACTGAGCATAGTTGTGAATGTGATTGTGAATGTGTAAGTGTAAGCACTGCAACTGATTGACGACCTGTCCAGGGTTTACCACATCTCTTGCCCTAAGAAAACTGGGATAGGCTATGGATGATGGAAGGAAGAGATTGCCTTGGATTTTTTTGATGGGAATTATCTTGGTTTTGGAGCCAGCATTAAGTGTCCAACAGAGGAACTGCAGTATGTGACCCTTTTGTTGTTGTGTAAGTTGTTGTTTGATCTAAAGGCTGTAGGCTGACACTGAATATGCAGTCTGGTTGTGAATTGCAGAAGTTGTTCCTGTCCCATCGCTTGTTATCTATTTTCTCTATATCTATTCATATGGCCATCTAGCCCGCAGCTTCCTCACCTCTTCTGTCAGGTCAAAAAAATGTATTTGTGTATATATGTTGGCAGCTACAGTGTGTGTACTTTACCTCATGTACTCAAGGTATATCCACTTTGACGGCCACAGCAGAGCATCTGTCACAAAACCTGGGAGTCACAAGTTCCCATCAGCCAGCACTGTGACAGTTTGAACTGGCAACAGACTGACAGATGGAGCGACATGGCAGAACAGCATTATACTGCTTTGTACTAAGAGAAAACAGCTGAGATAAGATGAGTATGAAGGAAAATGTAGTGTTGGGATTAAGATTCACATTCTGCTCCTTGGTTGCTGTACTTAGGAAATACATATTTGGGTTAGAATTAAAGTTAAGAGATAAAGAGTGTCTTTAGCAGTGATTCCTTTCTAATCCTTTTTAGTGAATACTCACACGTTTACACTCATGTAAATGCAATACACTGGTGTTAAATAATGAGAATAATGGTACAGATTGACAAATGTGTCACTTTACATTTACTTTGATAGAATAATCAATAGTTTACTGGTTACTTCTATGTAAATAATTTCTCTCTTAAATGCATGTTGAATGAAAGTTTTCCTGCGCATCTGGTCTTAAAAATAGAAAATATTACCAACACATAAACCTTTCTCGGGCTCGCTGTGCAGGTATCTTATCCACTGAGCAACTACGTTGTCAAACTCATTTCTTTCATCCACTTTCTGCTCCTTATTGGAGTCTGTCTTGCCGGGCTGGATCTAAACAGAGATTCTCAGACTCCACCTCCCCTAGCTCCTCTGGAGGGTCACTGAGCAGCCAACATAATTCCTCCAGCATGTCCTGGATCAGTTCTGGGGTCTCCTCCCAGATGGACATGCTCAATACATTCCTCATTCCTCCTCAGAAATATGCAGGCTGCCCAGATGTCAAAGTTTTCCACTAGCACTAGAAAGCAGCTTAAATTTGTGGATCTATGCGGAAAAAGTTTGAAAACTGCACATGGGCGCCTGACTTTATCTGTGCTTCTATAGCTGAGCAAAAAATATCTTTATTTCAATTAAATTCAATTCAGTTTTATTTATTTAGCGCTAAATCACCACAAAGATCACATTTAAGATATTTGTACACACCAAGTTTTTTGCTGTAAAAATGATGAGTGATCAAGTTTGGATGCATTAATAAAATGGCTTTGTTTTCATATTGCTTTGTATTAGTATGTGGATTGGCGCATGCATTTGTGACTACTAAAAGATTACACACAAATCACTGCACACATTTGTAAATCTTGGTTTAACCTTATGGGTCATATCAGACACATTAGTAACCCTTTTGACTTTATAGGGGATAAAAATGCTATTCTATTAATATATTTTTAATATATTTTATGATATAAAATATGAATATATTTTCCTTCGTCTCTATCTAAATTCCAATTTGTAAGAAAAAAACTTTGAACAATTAATTTTTTTTCTGTCTCCCCAGAAAACAAGTTCCCTATTTGTTTAGTCAGTGATAAAAGATTAAAATTACCCTTTCCCCTGGACAAGCTTTTCTACTAATTGGTGGCCATGTTCCCTGAAAAACTATTAAATTAAAAGGAAATAAACACTTTGAGATTACTCTTAAAGTTAATTTATCATTTGTCAAAATTTTAACCCTTCAGTATTTTCAAATTTCATCTAAATTCTTCCCTTTTAAATCATTCTGTCTGTCTACACAAAGAGCCCTTCATCCCTGTGTCAAGAGATAGGTGGTTTCCACAGCAACAAGCTTTTATCCTACCATCTCTAGAGCGGTAGATAAATGGTGCGACCTGGCTTGGACATCTCAACAACACCCTGCTGCGACCTTCACGACCCTGATTGTAAATCTTTATTCTAATTACTTTAACACTGATGAGAATACTTATTACACTTTGAATAATTTAACCCCCATTAAAAGAAGAATGCACACAATATACTGTTTTGTTTATGACTGCATGTTTGTAGCGATGAAGCAGCGATAAAAACTTTGAACCATAAAAGTGTTTTTTGTTGGGTTTTTTTATGCTAATCTTACACTGCTATCCTTATGTGAATAATCTGCCCTATTAGGAAATGCTTTTTTGGTTTCAACAGCCTCTTCTTCTGTTAAATTTAGGAAGCATTGCTGGGGTGGCAGTCCAGCTGCTTAGTTTGCGGCACTTGCTCCTTTCGTTATACAGTAGCTTAATTTTTTGTGATATTGCTGCAGCATTATTTAATCTGTCTTCAGCCCAGACATCAGGAGGAGGGTCTGTCCTCCATATTTTATATGCCTTGGATATGGTTAGCCATCATTAAAGCTCAACTTTTCACACTGGCTGCTTGACAATCTGGTGCAGGCTGTACAGGTATTGGGGAGGAGTTGTCCCCCACTCTACACTTCATCCTTTCTCTTCCTCTCTTCCTCTCTTCCTCTCTCTCTCTCTGCTGCAGTAGGCTCAAGACAGATGGAGCAGTACATGACAAAACAGCCTAATTAAGAGAGTGGTGGACCTCTGAATTCCCATATGTAGAAACCCTTTTCAGAACCGTGACAGAACAAGTTGGCAGCGGGCAAAGACGAAAAAAAAAACAAAAAAAATTCAATTTGCATCACTCGTCTTTGTCCTCAGTGTGCTTGGTTTTAATGTAACCTAGAGGCCTTGAAAAACAGAGCTTGTAACAAACAGACCATTAAAACATGTGCTTTCTATGGCACAGCGACTCAGGTCAATGCAGCACGGCAACATTAAAAAACTACTGAGAACATGCTTGCATGCATTTACAAACACATATGATTATTTAGATATGGATAAAAAAAAAAAACTGGTGAATGAATGAAAATGTAATGTTAAGAAAACATGGGTCTTACACAGGGGGTGGGGTGGAGGGGGTGAAAAAAGGAAGTCTGTGATAAAACTTCCTTTTTTTTCGTTGTTGGATTAAACAGCTCCTACAGATTGATGGATAACATTTAAATAAGTAATCAAGTAATTAGGTAGGTGTAAAATAACACCCCATTTAAAATTCTGTGTATCATTTATGTAAATTTAAGGAATAATGTGTAAGTTTGTTACTATGCCTTGTTTTGGTCAGACACAACAATACCTGAAACAAAATGCCTATTTAACTGATCATGAAAACACTCAGCTGATGAATCTTTAATGATAATTAGCTGTAACCCTAAAAATGTGACGTGAAAATGTGGAAAGAATGAGTCTTTTATATAATTGAATTTTGCTTAATTTAATGCCCATGGCAAAAGTAAGGAACTTAAAGGCTTATTAAGCTCTTTCTTATGGCAATAACAACAATTTGATCCCCATAGTTCAATAGTATCATCAGTTGCACCTTCATAAAACGTGATAGGAGGATTTAACAATGCGATGAATTGGAATAACATTTACAGATCATATTATTTCTTATTAATGTTTGACATAATCATAATAACAATAGTCTTAATGTCACTATGTCTCTCTTTGCTTTATGTGTGGGAAGACTGGATGACATTGCTCAGCTGTGCCGGGAGCTGTCAATCATTGTGAGCAATGCTGCTGTGGAGTAAATGAAAGGCTTACAGAGTGCTCTCACTTTGGTCCACACATGTGGCCACAAAATCCAGTGAGTGACACGGATGGATAATATGCTCCTGTGTAGATGTACATGCTTCAGGCCAGAGTGAGCTGCAGCAAGCGGATGCCTTTTACACACTGTACTGCACATCACTTACATGGATACTTTTTATTCAAGGCGTATGCATGAGAAATGCTGTACTGCTTTTCTGTCATTGTAATGATGCCAGACAAAGTGTGGTTGGTTTAAGCAGGCATTGTGAATTAAACATTAAGGATGAAGATATGTCTTGTGCTTTAATATTACAGTGCCTGCAGATATGATCATTGCAGTTTTCAGAGGGAACTTCATTTCCGGAATTCAATTTCTGGTAATGGAGTTCCATTTGTCCTTTCTTGCTGTGTTCTGCGTTGAGTTGTTGCTGTCAAACTGTGCCTGATATCCTCATCTTAGATGTTTATTGGAGCTGAAACAGATGCAATTTTTTTGAAAATGTCACAAAAGCTGAAGCAATTTCATGTGATGTGGGTAATTTTGAAATTTAGACGATGACAAATACAAATCATAAAATTCAAGGTACTCCTACTACCTACTTTAGTGAACCGTGGAGAATGTCTAGGCGCTTTCGGACCAAAAGAACCTTTTCTTAGTTTTTATAACCTTTATTGAATGTTGAGTTTATTGATAAAGGACACAGTCACCCCTGGGTGACTGAGTTAAAGCTTTTAGCTCCATTAAATTAAAGAGGAATATTGATAAAAGTAAAGACAAACACTGTAATTGGTACTGTTTAGTATTATATCCTAACTATACCATTCCACCGGGCATGTCCCACCAGGAAGAGGTGGCCCAGTGTGTCCTGGGCAGACCCAGGACACGCTGGAGAGATTATATCTCTCGGCTGGCCTGGGAACGCCTTGGTGTTCCCCCGGATGAGTTGGGAGGAGGTGGCTGGTGAGAGGGAGGTCTGGGCTTCTCTGCTTGGGCTGCTGCCCCCGCGACCCAGCTCCACATAAGCGGAAGAAGATGGATGGATGGATGGATATACTATTCCTAGATGTCACTGTGAGACCCTGAATGTAAAAAGAGCTATGCCAGCCTTCAGGGTAATAGGTCCTCAATGGAAAATAAAGTTAGATAGTACTAATACTGTGAGTTAAGTCATTTGGACCTCCCGGGAGAATCATTGGGTACAGTCAGCTCAACAAGTCCTGTTTTTTTTTTTTCTTTCTTGGTTTTCAGCTTTCTCATTTTAGGCGAGTACTGAATCCAGCAGTGTCCTCAGACTGGCCAACAATTACATTTCTCCTTTCTTAGATCTAGAAAACAATGACCTGAGTCAGATATTAAGATCTTTGTTACAAATTTTTTTGTAGTCAAATGAGAACAAAGCGATATTATATTTGAATCTATTTCTGACTAACTGATTAAGGCGAAACTTTTGCTAAAGTCTATCAAATGTCTCAATATTCAAAACTCTTTTTCCTTTACACGGGGAAACTTCTGTATTAGTTACATACTGTAGTTTCCATTGATGTGTCAACTTTTGCTGTAAGACCTGAATGACAGCAGACGTAATGCCAAACCTAAGCCTCCTACACCAGTTTTTCTTTCCTTCTTCTCATCAGCTATAACTGGCCACTTCATTAGGTACACCTATTCCATAGCTTGTTCCAGCAAATATCCAATCAGTCAATCACATGGCTGCAGGTCATTACATTAGGTATGTACATGTGGTCCAGATGGTCTGCCGCAGTTCAAAACAAGTAACAGAATGACAAAGAAAGAGAAAGGTGATTTAACTGGTGGTTGCTGGTGCGAGGCAGGCTGGTCTGAGTATGTCAGAAACAGCTACTCTCAATCCAGTAGAGCTCCTTTGGGATATGGCGGTACAAGCAATTCACTTTATGAATATGCAGCCAGGAGTCCAATCCAATGCTGGCAAGGCATACAGAAAGTGGCTGGTGCAGTTTTGTATTGCTTAAACGATGGATTAGTACTTTATGAGAAGGGGATTCAGTCACTTATGTTATCTCGCATGGCTATCTCAATGTGTTATTTATTTTATGTTGTTATATTTATAGCATACCTCAGACTGAAAGGCAGACTGTACCAGTGAATTTGACCTAATATAATAAGTGAATTAAATTAATAATTAATATAATTTCTTCTTCAAATGATCTGCAGCATTGCTCATTCATGTGGATAACATATTACATTCTCAATATACGGTATGTCAGTATGTATAAGAAAGTATACAGAAACACAGATGAATGCTGAAAGAACAGTATGTTTCAGTTCCAAATAAGACCATATCTTTTGTGGCAAATCAAAGTAGTGTGGGAGGCTTTACAAGCTGCTGCACAGTGAGCAGTTATGGACTTTAAGCTCCCTATTTGGCGTTTTCTTCCGTTTAAGGGTGTAGGAAAGAAACAGAGGCTGTGTCCAGGGTGTGTGGCATCACTACAACATCAGCCAGTGTCTGCCTGCTGAGGAGAGAACAGCAGCAGTGGGAGGGAGTGGGCGGATATCAAAAGGTGAAATGCAGACTCTGCTGCAAAGCTACATCCAGCTGAATACAATTTTATCTCACTTGCAAGTTTTAACACTCTTTACACTTATATAATGTTCACTGTTGTCCTTATATGTATGAGTAAGAGCACAATACCTTTATTTGCTGTATCGATAAGAATGAAGGATTTAGTTTGGTTATATTTTTCCAATCATTTGGCTACAACTTACTGGTGTACAATTTAACTTACTGTTACAATTTTCTTCTTCATGATGAAAATAATAATAATAATAAAATAAAATGTTGCTGGGATATAAAAACTTAGATTTGATGATCAACTCCTTAAAAAAAATCTCCATACACAAAAAAACTCATTATTTTTAAGGTTTGGTTTGTGTCAGCAGATGAACTTTCATATGATTTACAAACCTGTATCTGACCAAATGTCAAATATCATCTAGAAGTACTTTTCCAGGACTTTATGTTACAGTAATATTGACCTTTGACATGTTTGATATGCTAGGAAAAAAGAACAACAGCCATCTCATAATAATAATAATAATAATAATAATAGCACAGAGCAGAATGGGCTTGTTCAGGTCATTTTAAGGTTAACCCTGGGTTTTCTGCATCACAAAGATAATTAGTTTTCCCGGTACATCACCATGGTAACTTATGCTGAAGACCTTACCAACACACATTCATACAGCACTTTTGGTGCTTTGGCCACCAAATATCTTGTCCCTAACCTACAAACTCTGCATATTCTAGTGAAGGTGTCAATTAATCTTGAGCTCTTAGTCTGAAATCTTTACAAGTTTATCAACTTATGTATTTTGAAATGATATGTACCACTGTCTTTTAGATAGCTGTAATTAAACCGCTATTTAAAAAGCCTTAAAGGCCAATTTTCAACCTTCCATTTATTTAAAAAAAATCTTGAAGGAGAAGTTATATATTATATTTTTATACAATGATTGGAACACACAGTAGGCATTAAAGGAACTGTGCTGCAATGGTTTGAATCATATCTATGCTACATTGCCTTCTAGGAAGGTGGCATCCTATAATGGTACCATACAGTCATGCCCGTGTGCTTGATTTTAGACACCTGTGGCTTTAGAAGTGATTGGAACACTTAAATTCAATGATCTGGATGGGTGAGTGCATACTTTTGGTAATACAGTGTATGATTTAATGCAACGGCTTTACATTACAGTATAAAGTGCCTTGAAGAGATTGTTGTTGTGATTTGGCACCGTATAATTAAAACTGAACTGCACTGAATTCATTTTAAAGGAAGCAAATATCTTGGCTGTGGCCATCTCAGACACATTCAGAAGAAGGATGGCTTGAGAGAGGACCTAAAGCAGTTTGCTTCACACAGTAGATGAAATGAGGGCCAGCACCATGTGCTAGATAAAGAATGATTGTCTTAACTGCAGAGTACAGGTTCATGTAGTAGAAGACAAAACTACAGAGCTGTAAATACATCATGATGAGACTATTGTTGTGATCTGGCGCTATAAATAAAACTGAATTGAATTAATTGAATGTAATAGGTCGAGTTTAAGCTGTAGCTTAAGCTTTTTTTAACCAGATTTAAACAAATTCACATTTTTATTCGTCAGGCACATAATCATGTAGCGTAATGCTCATTGCTGAGCAATGCCCGACCATTTAACTACAATAAAGAAATTTACAAAATTTACATATTTTAAATTTACAAATTTACAGTAAAAAAAAAAGTGTGCAAATAACAATTTACAGAAGAAAATATAAGTAGAGTGACAGCAAACAGAGTGTGTGCATGATGTGTGAGAGTCTAATCCTACACCTGGTTGAGGGCCAGAATAGCTGGCTCCTCCTCATTCTCTCTGTTTTGGTCTTAAGGGAGCGGCAGCGCTTCCCAAACCTCAACAGTTAGAAGAGTCAATTTTTGGGATGGGAAAGGTCCTTCATAATCTGCCTGGCTTTGGCTTGGCACCACTTGGTGTACATGGACAGCAGGTCAGGATGCTCTTGATGGTGCAGAAGTAGAAGTTCTTAAGTACCCTCAGCGGCAGATGAAAGTCTCTAAGTCTTCTGAGGAAGAGTAGACGCTGGTGAGCTTTCACCAGTATATTATGTTTCATATTGTATTACTTGGCTGGACTAAGCTGTGTAAGTTTACTGAAACCTCTGCCTGTCTGTGTGTGTTTGCTTCTTTGTCCACAAACTCCTCCAAGGCTATTAGGGGTTAAGAAACCATAGCTGGCACACAGATACATTATAGGCCAGGTTCCTGTCATCGTCAGATATTATGACATCATCATGTTGCCTATCAACTACCTGAGCAGCATTTAATATTAACGTACCTAATACACCTTAAAATCATTGTATCACTTTTATTTCACCACAATAACATCTAATATACATCTACAAAAAGTTGAATTATGCATGACATATTATTATGCCATCATCTTGCCCGGCAACCGCGTAGTAACAGGCTTTAATTTCACAACAAAAGCACCCAATTAACAGCCACAAAATTTGATTTACATAAGCCTAACACCTACCTAGCAATGGGTTAAAATGACACATTTTTAGCATATAAAATTTTTTTTTACCCCTGAATCTTTACTCTTTTTTTAGTCCAACTGCCCTGCTTATCTTTTGCTACTCTTTTAACTCACAGCCAATAAGTGATATCAGAAACTCTGAATTCCATGGCCTGCTAAGTTGTCCAGCTATCATCGGTGTTCATGCAGTTTTATTAGTCATCCTTACAAATAGCTTCTAATTAAACCCCTCTGTGAAATCATGTGAATCATTAACCTGCCTTACCAAAGAAACGAAAGACAAAAATAAATGCAAGTAAAAAACTGTAATTGAGGCCCAAATTTATTGGAATTTGGTTGTACTACACAGTATAGATGCTGCATGATTTGGTGATGATCTCCTGTTTATATTAGTCACAATCAGCCAAATTAAGGATAAAGAATCACTGCATGGCACCATGAATATCATGACATTTGAAGTACACATTCAGAAGATACAACACTTCTGTTTACCCCCACAGTGTAAACTGTAAGCCTCATCTGCATTTCCCTGCACAGTCACCCCAGGATTTAGATTTTATAAATTCTCTTGAGGCTGTTTGATTGCTCTGTAATCAGCAGTTTAGAGACTAATCTTTCACCCCAGATTAGTCTATCCAGTGATCAACTAATTCATGTCAAGTAGAGTCAATTCATAAATCAGTTTAGACTATCAAGAAGGTATTGGAGTTTTCTCTTTCATTACGGAGTGGTTAATTACAACATCAGTGTAATAATGTATAAGTACTGTAAGTTATCTTTACTGGATATATAGAAACATCCAGGGTTATTTTTCTTATGTTCAGTATAACACTGATGTGTTATGTCCACAATAAAACTGGTACTCAAACTAAAGGCAGGCACAAATTAGAGAAAGGGCATATACTGTCACTCCAAACAAACAATGTTTTCACAGCATTATCCTGTGTTTATCAAGACTTGGCAGTTTGCTTGTTTTGCCTGAGAACAGACTGGCAACATCCTGAATATTTTTGAAAAACTTGTCCTTTGGGAGTTATTTGTGAATGAGTCTAAAATGTGCAAGCAGCCACCCTGTAGTTCTAAAAATGTAGAAGGAAAATGTGCATCAACAAAAGTTTTGTGTTAAATTCATTCCAAGTGACTTTCAGCTCCACTAAACTCTTATCTTCATACTGAAAGTGGGTAGTCTATTGAAGATTTCCAGCAAGACTGGGAGGCCAGTGACATGTGCCACCAATCTGTGAAGGTAGTACAGTCAAGTTAAGGGAGTTCCTATCGCATAACAACTTGGTGTAGTCTGACAACACAGGCACACTGTCTGCCCAAGGAGGCTTGTGTCATCCAATGTTTGCATCAGACTGCTCTGCAAGTTTTACTAATACATACTTGTAGTGCCCAGTGCACTGTTTCCTTTGTGCGGGGGAGGTGACATCAAGGCTGGGGATGCCGGCAGGCTCAAAAAACTGGTAAAGAAAAAAAAAAGTAGCTGTGTCATAGGGCTGACTCTAGACAGCCTACAGGCAATGGCAAGGAGGAGGATGAGTTCCTCAGGTTTATCTCGGACAATACCACCCACTCACCATACAATGAGCTGATGCAGCATTGGATCACCTTTAGCCTCCAGCTCTTTTGCCTCAGGTGAACGATGGAGCGTTTCAAGTGCTCATTTGATGACCGCGCAATGCCGATTTAACAATAGCACCAATTTTGGGCACTAATTGAGTGCTGAAGCTTGGCCAAAAGCTCAACTCTTGCTGCTTATCTGCACTTTTTTACTCTGTATGTTCTGCATTCTATATTTTTTCCCTGGTTTGTTATTCCCTACTTCAACATGTTCTGACATTTCTACACAGATTCTATCTTCAGATCTGCAGAACCCCTAGTAAGGTTTTCCAGAAAGAATATGTCAGGGCAGGAGGTAAAGAAACAATGTGGAGAAAACCAGCTGATTTAAAGTCATTGTATTTATAGTCATGGTATAAATGTCACTGAAGCTGTTTTAATGTAATCAAAGATCCAAATGAAAATAGGGTGTCAGTTTTGCATAGCTGACATAGAGAGTACGAATACTTCCAATAGTCATTGATTATTTTTTTTCATCCTCAATAGGACAGTAGGTTCTAAAAAATGCAAATACTCCCTCTTGGCTCTTTAAGAGCTTACAAGTCTATGAAACATTGATGAGAGCTTTCCTGTTTCACAGCTTATGCAACAGCTATTGTGCTGCATGATCAACAGGCAATTTCCTCTGTGCTTCTGTCAGCACCTGATGCAGCCTGAATTATCTTTTGTTTTTGAAAAAGATGCCACACATTGAGGGGGAAGATATTGGGGCCAGTGTGTAAGAGAATAACGGAGAGGGGAATGCCTCAGTGTTTTCTCTGCTCTCTGGGAAAGCATTGTGTTGCTGGTTAAAGCTCTGCTGCTATGCTGCAGTCAGCGCCTGGCCAGCATTT
The DNA here is from genome assembly GCA_015108175.1 of Pelvicachromis taeniatus. Lineage (NCBI taxonomy): Eukaryota > Metazoa > Chordata > Actinopteri > Cichliformes > Cichlidae > Pelvicachromis > Pelvicachromis taeniatus. The sequence goes on from VURO01048123.1 coordinate 93,200, forward strand.
TTCCCAAGATGGTTGCATAACTTGGAATAAATGAGGCCTTCCTCCTCCACACCAATGCACAGCTAGCTAATGCCACAGGGAAGAACAGGGAGCAACAAGCAGCCAAACTGTAGAGTATGATTCATGGGTGAAATATAATGTCACTAATACTTTACTAATCACTGCTGAGCAAGAATATCTATTGTAAATTAATCCCAAATGTCCCTTAACTCAGCAGCTGATCTCATATATGACAACATCTTTCTTAAAGTTGACAGTAATACATAAAATAAGGAAAGAACTAATAGGAATAGCATGTCTTTGATCACATGCAACACTTTACCAGTGGTGGTTTAACTGAGGATAAAAGAGGACTAAATGGAGCACTAGAGTTACTACCAAAAAAGAACAAATATCAAAAAAAAGTTCAACTATGTAAAAAACACTGACGTGTCACCTTACTTTGCTTCTTAAAAGCAGGAACTGCCTTCAATAATTAATTAACAGAATATTTATTCTTACCTCACACGTCCTCACCGTAGCTAAAACAACATCTAAAGGAAAAATAATGAAAGTAAGCACCCCTTTTCTGAGCCACCAGTCTGTCCATGCATTGGTCAAATTCTCGTGAATGTAATATACAAATCCTCTTCTTATTTTGGCTATTCCCTTCAGGGCCACCCAACACATCAACTGCCTCCATCAAACCCCATGTCATGAAATTGTCTGCATATCCTTCACTACATCCATGAATCGCCTATGAGGTCTTCTTATTTTCCCTCTGCATAGCAACTACATATTCTGCATCCTTTGTACAGTACTGTCACTATTGAAGAACAGAAAAAAAACTAATAAAACCAAATCAGCACAATCTCTAAAGCCTGCCACAATTTACAACTGTAACACCAAGTACATAACAAGAATAATGAAATACATACTGGGTCCACATCAAGTCACTGTTCTTGATGATTGCAAAGTATGCAACAAGAATATTTTTTTAAGCATGTTTTTAAAGCAAGACTTTACAGTTTAAGCAACAATGCTTTTGAACTGTATCATGATAAATACCACAATATATTCTATGCTTCCAAAAGAATACTACCATATTAACGTATGCTACGATATTGCTTGTCTATGTAAACACACTCACTCAGACATGTGCACTTTGTCAACTCAGCAACCAATCGATAGCATCAACTTCAATGCACTGAATTCAGGAGATAGTGAGAGGGGACTTAAGGGGGACAACAGAGAGCTTTGATGGTGAAAATGAGAAAGAGAGAAACGGGAGAAGATAGTGCTTTAACCACTACAGAGTAATTATTACATTAAAGTTTTAGAGCACTACATCTGCTGTTTTCTAGAGTCAATTCACCAAGCAGTCTATAACCTGTGCTGCAACACAGCATGAAAATAAAATATGAAAATGAATCGCATAACATGGCTGATTGCACCATCTGATGGATGGGAATGTTTTAATGTCTTCCACTGTAGTTAGACCAATATTTAGAGCGAGGCAAGAACATAAATTACATTATTTTAAAATGTAATTTTATCTGCTCTGCAACGTTTTAATGGAGTTGCTGGTAAAAACATGCAGCACAACAAATCCTGTCATGTAGGCCTGGCTATCCCTGGGCGAAAGGCATTTAAATTCTCAAAGCCTTACTGTAATGTGCAGTTCATTTGTTTGGCTTAAAATGTGTGATCAAATTCATAATTTATTTACACAAACCAAAACCATCCCAACTTGTAATAGAGCACTGAACATAGTAGCCCACATGGCAAATCAAGTCATAGAGTCACGCATCGGGGTCTGTATCGCATTACATAGTAGGTCTTTTCCCCCCTCCCTGTGAGACGGGGATACACCCCAAACAACCTTGAAAATCCTATTACAGTTCCTGGGTTTTTCAGCAGTGGTTGCCATGACAACTGTGCATTTTATTTCTGGCTCCTTTGAAATGGTGTGTGCGATCAGAGATCCCAAACATTATGTAAGGCGATGTGCACTGTTCCAGACTGGGGTTTCCTGCTGCAGAGAAGTTAAAGTAATTAATTACAGGGGACTTGTGTTCACTCAAGGCATCGCCTCCCTGTTTACCTTACAGTTTTCAAATCACATACTGGTAAGATGTAGGCTGTAATTGTTATGCAGGAAGATAAGCTGAAGATGGAGACTATTAATAATGTTGCCCATTCTGACACATTTCGTGGAATGTTTTGTACGTTTAAGATGTCTTCCTGCAACTTGATGGACTACAGCGCCATAAAAATTGTGAAGATCAAGATTTATGTGAATATTGGTAATGCCTTTGATGATAAAAATTCTATAATTAACAGGGAAGAAAATAATAAATTATAATTTATGGGTTTACATGACCTCTTTTGCATTATGTTTGCATATAAACAAGTTGCTAATCACTTCAAGGAAGCAATTTTCTTGTTAACATCACAGATATCAGTAGTGCACACATTTAAAAATGAAGGTTGAAGATAGAGATTGAATATTTTGCAAATCACTCCATAGTAATTACTGGTTTATGAGCTTTATAACATTATCAGTGGTCTAGCACTTTCTATATTCTGAACTGATCCTTTTTACTCTCAGATACTAATCATATTATAGTAACTACAATCCAGCATGCAAACATTGTGTCCTCAAAGCTTTATCATTGAAAGAGTCTGTAAAACTATACTACGTACAGATTTACAAACATAGTCTGAAAGTATAGCTGCAGAGGAAATTTGAGGGTCAAAACCTCAGAAACCTCTTAAAGTTAGCGACTCAATCAGTCGAAATTAAAGCTGAGGGTTTCAGGCTTCAGGAAAGCAGATTCAAAAGTAGTTGTTGCAGCACTTTTTTATATAATGCAAATTATCTAAAAATCCAACCTGACTGTAAAAGGTCTGCACTTTTATAAACCTGAGCTACATTTTCAAAGCACTTTATAATATGTTCTCATTCACCTACCTGTCATCCAGAGTAACTGGCGGTTCAGTGTCTTATCAAAGGATACTGTTAAACTGCTGGGCATCAAAAACCTTTGATGAATGGATAACCTGGTCTCACCTCTGAGCCTTTGTTATGCTTCTTTTAAATTTTTTTGACTGTTGTAGTACCAGTATCGAGTCCAGCTGGGATGACTTTAATCATTTTGCGGTTAAAGCAGTGAAGCTGTTTAGGCCCAGATTAGTTCTACTTTTTTCTGTTTATGTATGAACCATCTGACCCACCTCCAACATTATATACTGACTTAAGACCAAGCAAGACCAAGTTCTTGGAGGTATTTTACATTTTCTACATCTATCAATTTGTCTGGGGACAAAACCACGAGACACTAATTGGGATCTTATCTCAGTAAAAGTTTCATACACCTTATTATTTGACCAGTGATAGCAGGTTCAATAATCAATAACACCTTCTTTAAATAATCTGCTTTTAACATAATTAAATCACGTTATCATGGCATAGATCTTGGCCTTGCATCACTGCTTGCAGCCCTGTATTTCGTGAAGCACCTGTACACGCTTACAGCGCTCACATTGTTTTGTTTTTTTTTAAGGTAGAGTTGGACATTTATTGGTCCAGTAAGTTGCAAACTTGTGATACCACTTGATGGCAATATGAAATGCAGCATAAGACAACTAATAATAATAATAATAAACCATCACAACCCCATTGGGAGTGTTAACCCGAATTATCCACACATTCATTTTCCCTAATCGCTTATCTAATTTAGAGTCATTGGGGGTGGGAGACTGGAACCTATCTGAGCTGATGGTGGGCGAGAGGTGGGGTTCTCCTTTGGCAGAACACCTGTCTAGCATCGGGCTAACAGAGAGAGACAGAGAACCATTCATGTTTTTGACCGAGAATCACCAATAAACTAGCCGAAAGTGCTAACCACTGTACCACATTGCCACCAAACCTTTATTATGTCTTCATGATATTGTTGTGAGTGAAATGAATAGGACTACTTTTATCTTGCCTTTAATCCCTCTCCTAATTTTTATGTGTTGAACATAGTTCACGGTTGAACATTCACCGTTTACTATTGCTGAATATACACATATTGTTTCAGCATTGTACGACATGAACGCAATAGAGGAAAACTCATGAGAGCTGGAACAGCTTTCATCATGTAGCATGTTCCAGGGACTGGCAGAGAAAAGGGATTTTGGATGTTATGCTGAACTTTTTAACCTCACACACAGAAGCTACCAAATTTCCTCATTTAAAAATCTCTCTGAAGTAAAGAAAAATTTACTCCTCATTGTGATCACCGCCCAAAGATGTGCACGTCTCTTCCAAAATAATTAGGTGTACAGCTAATAATGTTCTCCACCACGGGGCTTGAGAAATAATGCATTTATCACAGATTTTAGAAGAGTTAGAAACAGCCCAAGCACTTGCAGGAAGGATATGGGATGGGTTTGGGAACCTAGTCTTCTTTTACAGACAAGTATTATATTGGATTAAATGAAGCAAGCTAGGCTTTTGCATTTAAACAGTAACTTGACAATAATATCAAGTAAGGGGTTGCTTTAGATTTCATCACAATTTTTGTAAAAAAAAACATTTTGAGAAAACATTGGGAGCCGAGATTCTATAGATTACAGTTGTGTAGAAGGAAACATCTGGTTAAAACAGAAAATCTGTACTGTAAGTTATGCTTATCTATCCATAAACCTTATATTAGTGAGTCTTCATGACCAACTGATAACAATGACTCTACAATAAATGCGTTCTCTCTTTATTTATTCTTTGTTATTTATTCTTATTTATTCTTTTTATGTTACCACGTCATGCAGGACATAAGCAGTCATTTATGATAAATTATACATCACAAGTAAATTTCCTGTTTTTAAGTTTCAAAACCTCCGAGGTGTTTTGTCATCTGTTCTTTTCAGATGAGATGAAGTTTAACACATATTCGCATTAAAGTTCAACTTTTCATTAGCTTTTCTACTATATTAAATGCAGTCATTAGTGAGGTTAACTTCACATTACTGTCACTGTCAATCTTAGAAATAATTATTCTTGTATGTGTACAGTGTAAAAACATGTTGTGTAACATGATCTGGCATTTGCAGGAGTATTTACTCTTATTAGAAGTGTCTTGGTACTGACTGGTCTAGATGTAAATTAGAATTGGAGAATGGTTGTGAAGCACCCCATGAGAGTATAAGTCTGTCAGGTGTCACTATGCTCTCTCAGTCTGACAGAATCTTTATCTTCTTTTTCTTCTTCTCTGAAACAGACCAGAAGACTTCATCTTGGTCCCTGTCTCAAAAGTTCAATGAAGGCAGACGCCTCCCTCCATCCAGGAACATGAAGGGCTTATCGGGCAGCCGCTCCCAACATCAGATTCCTCTACCCCACGGCTTGGACTATGATCCCCACGTCCATGACATCCACTCTCACCATGGCGCTGACTCCCGCCACCCATCCTACCTGCTCAGCCCCACAGAGAGCTGCCCTATGGACTTCCACCACCGCTACTCACCACGCAGCTCCATCCACTCCGACTGCATGATGATGTCGCCTGTCATGATGCCCCCAGCTGCTGCATCTGACCACATCTCCAGTAGCACCTTCCCTAGAATGCACTACAGCTCTCAGTATTATGACTCAGCCACACGGGACGACTGCGCTGCCATCACAGCCTCTGCCACCTCCCCAGCTGTTGCGGCTGCTGCAGCTGCAGCAGCTGCCTCTTCCCACCATGCTGGCACCAAGAGCAACCGCCTTCCTGCTAATCTCCTGGACCAGTTTGAGAAACAACTGCCACTGCACCGCGACGGCTTCCACACTCTACAATACCAGCGCACCTCCACCACCACCGAACAACGCAGTGAGAGTCCCGGCCGTATTCGACATCTTGTTCATTCAGTCCAAAAGCTCTTCACCAAGTCCCACTCCCTGGAGGGATCATCCAAGATGAATGGCACAAAAGGTGACATTGTAGGAGGGGTTTATCACCATCATGGCCACCACTCCACAAAACACGGTAGCAAGAGGAGCAAGAGCAAAGAACGTAAGCACCGCTCTGGTGGCTGGTGGAGCTCAGATGACAACCTGGATAGTGACAGCACCTATCGCACACCCAGTGTCATGTCACGGCACCATGGGGAACATGTCGGCCACTACCACCCAGATTCCATGCACAGCCACCACTTCGGAGACCTGTCACTCAAAACCTCAAAGAGTAACAATGATGTCAAGTGCTCAGCCTGTGAGAGTATGGCCATGGGACCCGAGGGCAAGTTCATGAAGAGGAGCTCCTGGTCGACACTAACAGTCAGCCAGGCCAAAGAGGCCTACAGGAAGTCATCGCTTAATTTAGAGAAACCCATGATGTACACGGACCTCAAGTCATCGCGGACATGTCATTACCTGCAGGTTAGTAGTACCTTTTTTAAAATATATGTTCTTAAAGTTCAGAAAAATTCGATTAGTGACGCGTTGTACTGAGCTGCTGAAATACATGTTTTTGTGTGCATCTGTGTATGTGCTATGGCTGGCATACAAACACTGATTGCATTCCATACCCATAGAATAAATTCTGATTTGCATTGTTCAGCTGCTAGTTTATGTCCATGTATAACTCATTCTTTGCTTTCAGACTTAATGAAATCACAGAGGTTGCTTAATTTATTGTAGTTTGAAGTAATAACAGGATGTTTCCTTCCAAGTTTAGTGTCCTTCTCAATGTTTAACCTCCTAGGACCTGGCGTCCACATATGTGGACATCACATTTTGGGTTGTTTAAACCAAAATACAAAATTTTGCTCTACAAGGGCCTGATATCCACTTACGAGGACATTATACTTCCACTGTTTGATCAAAATTTAAAAAGAATGTCCTCATATGTGGAACTCATTTTTGTCAGGAAAAAAAAAATTAGATTAAAAAAACAAAACAAAAATTGGGTAATTCTTTGTTTTTACATTCATCAGGTCCCAATTAGCCCAAATAGCAAAAAGAAATTAAAAATGCATGCCATGAACAAGTTCGGGTCTTAGGAGGTTAATACTCAAGTCTTTGGAAAAGGCTAACAAAAAATGTCTGAATATAGATTGAAATGACAGTAAATGTGTAGATACTTGAAACGCCAACTATCAGATAATACAACAAACAATAACTAAGATCAATATCCACTCATCCCCGACACTGCCCTTCTCGATAAAATGCATTGATCGATTAAGAATCTAGACAGCAGGGTATTTGGAGTCTACCTTTCTTTCTGTCATCCTCCAGAGGGCAATTACAGTGTCCAGAAGTGTGAGAAGTCAATATATTTAACCAGGATTCCCTTTTGTGTGCTCACCTCGGGGAGCTATTGTCTATTAAGATATAGAGCTCGACTGACTGAATCAATGTCACGGTGGAAAGCACTGAGAATAACCACTGAGCCGAACTCCAGTGTAGGAAACACAAAGGCTGTTGTGTCTACAAAAACAGCATACAGCGTGGCGTGAGATGCTGTAGGAGCTGGCTTTTATGCCCCATGCTTGCCTGTCCCACTGTCAAATTATGAGACTAAAGTAAAGCAGTTAAGCTACAGATAGTGACTTCTTCTAAAACGGTCAAAAGTCAAGTATCTAGTCTTTTAGCGATCTTCAAGTTTCTTTTAATTTTTAATACTAAGCACTTAGCAAATGCTCTTATCCACAGCGACTCACAGGCTACAGCATTAGAATATTAAGCTTAAAGTCCTGCTTTAAATAGCTTTTTAAAGAAGGTGACTTAAGAATTGGAATTAATGATAAAAACAGTGACATGGGTAACAGTGCTTTCTGAAATGTCAATGACTTCAAATGGGTCGTCATTAGCCTTATGACGCTTGTTGTATGTACATATTGGGAAAGGCTGGCTTGTGCTTGTATATCACATAATCTTGAAAATGGAAAACTCTGTTAGCCACGTTCAATGACAGCCATTTCGAGAAAGTTGCAAACTGAAGTATTTGCTTGCACTATAATCAACAATTACCCACGTTTTTCTACTCTGACATCAAATGTGAATGGTGCGGCAGTCATACAAATCCATAAATAGTTCTACTGAGTACTATATGCATCCCCTTCATTCATTTTGATGCTGTGTGAAATGCACAGTTACACACAGATACACAAACTGCAGTTATTTGTGTGTAATGTGTAGTCTCTGTCAATAGAGGAGCTCTCTCACTGGCATTTAACAAGCTTATGTGTCAGCAGGCAGAGACCCTGCAGCTGCCACATGGGCACATTCTGCACTGAGCGTGTCCATAATGAGAGCCTTATTCGGTGGAATCAATGAGCGGAGATCTGTAAAGGCGTTGTGGTGAACGCTCTTGGTGCCCATCTGATTTTATCTCTTTGATGTCTGGGTCCTTTAGGTCTATGTTCACTTGTGATGAGGAGGACAGTTCTGCCTTAGGGAAGCTGACATAATCTTGTTTTAGCAAGTGTCAAGTCTTCAGTCTGGCCTTCTAAGCCAACAAGGGTAGGGTGAAGCACATGTCAAACAATATTAGTGGTAGAATCTACAGTCATTAAGAGAAACGCATACAAGGCTGTGCAAAAGTCTTTACAGTTTTTGTAATGTTTTTCTTAAGGTCATTGAAAAGTGTTCTTTGGACGTTGGTGGTTTTTTTCACTCATTTTCAGTCCTGTCCTTGTAACTGACCACTTAACGCTGACATATGAATCACTGAGAAATAAAATGGACACCTGATTCAAGGGCTGATGATGTGCAATATCACTTAAAAACCTAATGAAACTGGAAAAGTGTAATGAAACAAGAAGTAGAAGGCAAAAAAGAATGAAGCTGAACAGTATCTGAAAGACATGTCCTTGAGAAATAGGAAGAAATTCAGGAAAGACCTGACACAGGACCTGAGAGATGCACCCGGTCCTTCAGTTGATCCATCTACTTTTAACCGAAGCCTCATCAGAAACGGTCTTGGTTACAAGAAGGGCTCCTTCTATAGGCAATGTGTACAAGCTTCCCGCCGTATTTTTTAAAAAAAAATCAGAGTTATTCTGCTACCTTTGCATTTAAAAACCTTCAAATAGACTGCGTTCGCTCTCAGCATTTCAAAAGCCAAAAAATAACTGGCTTACTTTGGCACAAAATTACAGGAGTCACACATTTATGAGCTAGAAATTGTTCTGCCACATCCAACAGGTCGGTGTTGTTTTTCACTAGATGCAGTTTCACATCTGGTACATGGCGTTATGGAATTACTTTCTGCATTGAGAAGATGTTTTATCCCAGGGTTATTTTTGTACAAAGTGCCCACAGTGTAGTAGTAACTAATGATGGTGTAAAGCCGCTCATCTGTCTAGCTGCCTCAGAGGCACAGCTGAACAAGTTCTTTCAGGTATGGCATCAAATGAACACAGAAATAAGGTAATGCTAATGAGGTAGCGCACTGCTTCCATGAGTGATGACTGCCTTGTTAACAGCAGCCCCAGACGATCAATGGTTGTGCATTAGGAAGAAAATGAATCTTTTACTTTATTGCTGTCTTTAAGGCTGATTAATTTAGTTTCCAGGCATTTTATTCTATGCATGTGGGAATGAAAAATGTATTAGCCTGTGTTACACTTTTGCTGATGGGTGTTTTTTTTTCATGTTACCTTGTGAAGTTATACAGGTTTGTAAGGTACCTACTGCCTTCATTTTTTGAGAAGATAATGCACAAAATGGTGTTTTTTTTATCGCAATATTAGCAAACTGAACAATCATCTCTTATTTTCCTAAGTGCTGTTGTGGAGTTTAGTCCTGAGACAGTGAGTCATGCTGCCCAAAAGAAATTCATTGTGTTTTGGCTTCAAATTGTAGCATATGGTTTAAAAGATTCAGAATGCTTTTTATGTTGACTACAAAAACAGAGGAGGAATGCATCTGAGCAGAATACATTACACTAAGGATGATGAAGCCCAGTTGGTCCTGCTATAATCATCTGTAAATTCTTCTACTTTTTACTATACGCCACCTTCCATACAGAAGAAAAAAGACTTTATTTAAGTGCCTTATGCTATTGAGTCACCTGTCTCCGCTGAGCACAAGGGCTGTCGAGTAAGAGAGGATATTGGGTGCTAAAGAAAAAGACTATGAGGGGAAGAGATGAAGAGATGGGCAGCAAGAACAGACAGCGAGAATGGAAGTGATAGAGAAAGCATTATTCTAGCTCTAGGCAAAAAAAGGGGTGTCAGCCACTTTCTTTTCTGTGAGAACACTTGTGGCAGAGAAACAGCCACGCTGTATGACTGGGTAAAGTGAGTAACTGGCAGAGCATGAAGAACAGTCCTCCGCCTGGGCTTGTTGTTCCAGGAGCTAAGACTGCCCTGTCCACTGGGACTACTGCTAGCTGCACCACACACCAACACTGTTGTACTTGCTACATGCCTGATCAATATGCTGCTAGCACATTTAGTGTGAGTCACATGACCACTGTAGCCGTCCATCTTCATAAGAATTAAACCAGGGTGCAACTGAAAAACCCATGAACATTTTTTTTAATGGTATCAATCTGATACTGTAAGCTCAAACACAAACCAACAATAACAGGTAATCACTTTTGAAGAGTTGAACTTGATATACTCAGTAATTTCTGTTCTATCAAAATGACTAAATAAGCGCAATGATTATGTGTAGACATCTGCAGCACTGCACAGAACAGTATAGAGTAATTAGAACAGAATCACTTAATCATTATGCTAATCTTGATGCTGCTGTGTTAAATAAAGTCCCTGTTTATTGTATTTATAATTGAAACACTGAAACCAATTCATGCTACATAATGCCATGGCTATGAGCATATAATACATACAATCATGTGAAAGAGTACACCCTCGCTGCTTCCATAGAAATCAGGGGTGTACGGTAAGTAGCAGCCAAGTGCTGCTAATCGAATGCACTTAATTAACTGAACATCTGATGAAAAAAGAAAAGAAACAAGGTGTTGCAATATTCTGGTTAACATCCAGACCTCAGTCTGATTGAAATGCTGTGGCGGGACATTGAGAGAGCTATACGTAAGCAAATGCTTGCACTGAAGCAAAATTGTAAAGAAGCGTAGGCCAAAATTCCTCCGCAACGATGTGAGTTGTATTCTGTATGACTTTATCAGTCATACAGATAAAGTCATACAGAATACAACTACAGTACTTCACCGATTACTGCTGCTAAAGGTGGTGCCACAAGCTACTGGTTCATGGGGTGTAGTTTGCTTTTCACAGGACTGCATAGATTACTGTGAGCCGTTCTTTTTTCACATGAGTGTTCATTATTTTTGTCGTTTTTAATCACATTTGCCTTACAACCAATTCTGAGCTACAATATGCCAAAAGCTTATTTTGTGTTTATTTGGCTGGCAGTCAAAGCTAATTTAAGAGCATGTATGTTTTTGTATTAGTAATATTCCAGTGATGACAGTATGCTGACTTAAAAGTTACAGCCTAAGCATCAGGGGTATGATTGGCTGCCTTTTCTGTGTGTGCATAAAAATACATACTGCATCCTTGCCAAATGTGTTAATTTGCTTCCCAAAAATCCTTTAAGTACGGCCACAATTTTGATTTGCATTATGAGCGATTTGCTAAAAAGGATGCTGAACCCTGACCAGTTAGCTGAACGGTGACCGTGCAGATGTAAAATGACATTTTACTTTACTTTTAAGAAATGTGATAATGAATTTCACCCCGTGGCTTAGGTTATTTTTGGGCTACCTAAACATTTATGAATGGGAAAAAAAGGTTTGGGATATTTCTGAAGTTAGATTGTTCTGTTGGCATACTGCTGATATGTCCCTTTTGGGTAAACAGTGTGAGGAAAACTAAATGCTTGGAAGAGCATGTGTGTGAGGTTAATGAACAATGGTTACCCAATTCTTGTTGTGAGCTTTTATTCTTATCTTAGAAAGAAAGATCTGACTGAAATTATTGAATCACTGTCACGTGAAAACATCTGCTGATACACCTTTTTTTGGAAGATATTGCACTCATGACCATATATCTGATCTGTCTAATGACTTTTGAATTGCTACACATACAGCGGTGTGAAAAAGAGTTTGCCCTCTCCCTTATTTCCTAGTTTTATTTGTCACGCTTACGTGTTTCAGATCAAACAAACAATTTTTAACATTAGACAAAGATAACCCAAGTAAATACAAAATGCTGTTTTTAAATGATGATTTAATTGATTAAGGGAAAAAGTTATCCAAATCTACCTGGTCCTGTGTGAAAAAGTCATTGCCGTTCTTGTTAAATCATGAATATTTATCTATAGATGCTTGTGTGGGAAAATCCCAATATATAACCATGTTCAATGCCACTTAAATCACCTTTCTTCCTGAAGCTCAGTTTGAACTCTAATAGGACATTTTGACCATCTCCGCATGCCTAAATACACTGAGTTGCACTGAGTTGGCTGATTATATATGTAAGTTAACAAGCAGTTGAACAAGTGCACATAACAAAGTAACCAGTTATTGTTTCTTAATCAGCCCAAAATATGTACAGCTGGAGACCAAAGTTTGTACAGTGTTTTGAAGCCACTTGCATAAGTCTTTATAATTATTTTAAAATCTGCTTTATGTTACAGTCTCACAACTATATATTGTCACTGATAACATCCTTGGCATCACTGTGCTGCACAATTCCTTTCCTTTATTTTTCTGTTTAGGTTAAAAAAAAAAACATAGCCAGAATGTTTTCTGACACACTTCTCACACTTATTTGGATAATTTTGAAGCTGTATTTGCAAATATCTTATTTACACAACCCTGTGAAATGGCTAAATAGCATGTCTAAATATTGCCATAGTACTCATCATCATTGTATCACAGACTTGCAGGAGTAACAAGTAATATCCTGGACTACTTCAATCTAGTTGTTATAAATGTCTGTATTGTATTAAATGTAGGTGTGTCATCTTCCACAGGTGCCCCAAGATGAGTGGAGTGGATACCCAGGTGAGAAAGATGACGAGATCCCATGTCGGCGGATGCGAAGCAGTAGCTATGTTAAAGCAATGGGAGAGGTGGATGATGAAAGTGGGGACTCTGAAACCAGCCCTAAAACCTCTCCACAAAAGACCATTCGGTCAGATGCTCTTGTCCTCAAATCAGCCATGCAGAGACCCCATTTAGACTCCCACAGGTAGGCCTGGTTGCCTAACATATTGACTTAGTGTGCCTACACCAATGCTGGTGTAATATAAATTCTAGTTTTTATCATAGGTTCACTAAGGTCTAACTCAAAAAAAGGTAAGATGATGCACTGTGGTTAATTTCCCTTTTATTTCACAAGTTTCACATATTTACATGACAATAACAAAACACCCATCAATAGCAGTATCTCTCGTGTTTTGCTAAGGGTCAACCAGGTGAGCCGCTTGGATTTCAGTATAAGTTATCGCTTGGATAGAATTTATTGCAGTCAACGCTGAGGACACAAGATGTTTTTTTTTTTCATACTTCAAATCAGGTGGAAAGTTGGAAGTTTTGATGCAAAGCTTGGTGCTAACAAAATGTTGATGCATGCTGTGTTTAGTTGGTGCTCAAAGGAAGAACATTCAGAGTCATTTATATAAATGAACAGTCTCACTGCTCTGCCTACATGCTGCCAAGGTAAAATTGTTGTTTATTAATGCAGCTTTTTGTTTAGCTGTCTCTGACAGATATGACTAAATTGAACAGTTAGGCAATTTCAAGTGAAGTTACTTTGGAAAACAACAGTACCTTTGTTGGTTTGTATGGTTGCCTATCAAGCCGAATTAGCTTGTTCTGTACTTACTGGTTGGCTCTTTTTTTGGTCTTAGGCATTGCCTGCCAAGTGCTGTATGTCTACAACTGTTTCATGGGTCAGCTACAGCAGTGTTCTGGTGACTGCTGTGGCACCAACTGGTTTTGAGTTTGATATAAATTTTAGATATACCATACCAGATATACAAACACTGAATCGCTGCATCACTGTCAATTCTGTCAAAAGAAGAAAGAAAGAACCAGTTCGAATGCAGGAGAGGTGACACTTGGAAGGGCATATGTTAAAGTTAACATTGCTTGATGAGAGGCCTTGGGGGAAGTGATGGGTTTGTTCTGTAACCCAGCCAAGTGTGGAGTATATATGTCTATATTTTGATCCTAGACAGACTTTGACAAAGGGAGAACATTCAAACTCCAAATAGAAAGGCCCCAACCGACCAGTGGAGCCAAACCCAAGACCCTCTTGCTAACCACAGCACTACTGTGCTGCCCTTACGATTACAATAAATCTTAATTATTGATAATTTTACCGTTCAGTTTCACCCGAATCAAATCTACTCATTAATATAAATGTGGTAGATAGTATTTTGTTGATAATTATTCTAATCAGGGTTAACATACAAATAAAAAGTTGCAAAAGGTTGAGAATAATTATCCAGATGATTTGGGTGATGTTACTCTTTTAAAGCACAGTGTACATCAGTTGGCTATTTTAGAAAATACATTTTGCTTCTCAGGATCTTACCAACTGTATTTAATTATTTCCGAATGATCCTTTACTGGTAAATGGTGACCATGTGTATCTTTTTCATGCTAAACCAGAACAACATATAGGGTTTTTTTCACTAGCTTATTTATGATGTCATTGCTTTACCTAAGCTGAAACAGCTTTTTTCCATTTATTGTTCTCTGTGACTGTTTGTTTTCAGGCACTGTGACTTTCAAACACAGGCAAATTCTTGAAGCTAGGGAGCTGCCGTGCATCCGTCATCTCTACTGCCACTGAGTGCTAATTTTGTTACCATCATCTCAGTGGGGAACTGATCGCTTTTGCTTTTGTCCACTTACAAAACAGCTCTTATGTTTTGTTTATCCTCTGGTGGAGAATGTAATTATCTCTTATTGTAACTCCATGCTGTCACTGTTTCCCTAATAAGTGCCAAAGCCAAGCGATGCATGCTCTCTATGAGTTTGGGGTGGATGAGTTAGTGTTTTATCATGGAACTAGAGGATATTTAAAAATAGTTTGCTCGTGAAATGGTATCATGAAGAGGTTCATGTTCATTTAATGACAAATAAGGCCATGCTAACAGATGCTAACCAGCGGATTTATAAACTACAGTGTGTTCCAGATGTTACCTTGGCTTTTGAACTGTGAAATCGTGTCTGTCCCTGCCCCCTGTCCTTGTTCAGCCAGGGCTACCACTTGCAAACAACAAGAGATATACAGCCCCACCCTAGTGTCACGCTGGACCCTGCTACCTTTCATCCCCCGCCCTTCCGCTCTCGCAACCAGAGCTACATGCGCGCCGTCAGCACCCTCAGTCAGGCTAGCTGCGTCAGCCAGGTGAGTCTTAAACATATGTATCACACAGAGGCAACACCTGGACACATCACTGACAGCTTTGTATGTAGTAGCATTGTGCTAAGGACAACACAGAGAAATTAAGCACCCAAGGGAGGTCCCTGATTGTTAGATTGCAGATCAAGGGTCATCAAACATAAGGTCCCTGGCCATAATCAGCTGGGCAAAGACCCACTCAATATCTTTGGAAAATATGAAGGAGGGCATAAATTTGGAACTTTTCACTGTACTTTCATAAGGTTTATCACTACAATAAAGACCTCCTGCATGGTCATTAAAAGCCTTCCAGCCATTTGGCTGTCCGGCCGGTTTTATAGGTAGAAAAGCCAAATGGCTGCTCTCTGGGACTGCTAGTGTTTTAATACCACACTAAAGTAAATAAGTTGTAGATAAACAATAAAATGAGAAAAAGTTCTTGTTTTTTTCCACTATCTAGTATTTACTATAGACTAATGGGTCTATAGTGAATTTACAAGCAATTTCTGTTTTATATTTACAGGAAAGTCTGAGCAATTAACAACTAGAATTTTTCCTGTAATTTTACAAATTTATTTCTTACAATTTAGGCTACGTCCACACGTACACGGGTATTTGTGAAAACTGAGATTGACTGTTTTCGTTATTAAAAAGAACGTGCAGTTTTGAAAAATATCTCCATCCACATGTAAACGCCAAAAACGCAGTCAAACGCTGCCAGGAACACGCAAAATCCTAGCCGTGCAGAAATGTTGGCCAATCAGAAGACTAGAAGCCTGGGCGGGAAAGAGGGAACCAGGTTTTATGCAGTTTTTGTTTTTCTGGAAAGGCAGCTAATTTTGTGTTACCTTTCAATTGCCTTCATCATTTCAAATGTTAATAACCAAAGACAGTATTTTGGCTGGTGTAGACTCACAGCTCAGGAATAAACAAAATGCATACATACATTTAATTTAAAAAAATATTTAAAACCAACGTTGGCGTCGGGATTTAGGTTGTGGGAGCGTCTGTGTTGAATGGAGAAGTTCACTCTGATGCCTCTGTCTTTCTAAATAGAGGGACAGTAACTGTCTGTGTATATGTAAGCGTGTAAAAACTGCAGATAGTAAGATTAACAGTAACAGCATTTTATCTATATTCGCCATTGTAGAAATCCATCTCATGTAAACAATAACGTGGTGCACAGCGTGACGTCAATAAGGGCACACATCTTTGACGTTGCATAAGTAAAACTTTGTTTTCCTCGTCCACACGTAAATGCAAAAACTGAGTTTTCAAAAATATCCACCCTGGCAGGAGTTTTTAAAAATCTCAGTTTTTAGTGATCGAAAACACCGTTTACGTGTGGACGAAAGGTGCAAACGCATAGAAAAATCAGCTTTTTCAAAAATACCCAGGTATGTGTGGACGTAGCCTTAAGCTCAAAAATCCATGCTGACAGATTTCTTTAATTAACTACAGCACCATTTCTTTATTATGTACAAAAAGACATGTGCTGTTGAATTGCACTTCTTTTTCTTATATTAAAATATCTCACAATGTAGAGTGAGTTTGACGCCCCTGTTGTAGACAACGCCTTGGCTTCGTCTAGGTGCAGATGCTTTATCTGAAAGCTTATGCCTAAATCAATTCCAGACACAGTCCAACATGGTTTACAGTTTGTCTTTGAAGTGTTATCTGCTTATTAAAAAAATGTGAAATTACACATAATTATTAAATTAAGGCAGTGTCACATCAGCAAGTTTGCATCTTGATATCTGGAACAGGCTTCTGATACACAGCTAATGAGTCTAGTGTTGTTTTAGTATGCCAACTCTTTATCTAGTTAATGCCAAAAGATGCAGTTTGTTTTGGTTGACAGGGCTTTTTTTTCACCCTTGAGCAGTGTAGGCCTAGAGACAAAATAAATACATGTCTCAAACCAGCATTATCAGATTCAAATACCTTCTTCTTTAACAACCTCCTGTGACTCAATATCTTTAGATTAATTAACTCTGTTTTGGACCTCCATGGTGGCAAAAGATGTGGTTACTACTACAAGTAGATCTGAGACACATCCACCAATGGACCCTCTATACAGACATGGAGTAACAAGCAGGAGAGACTTTGGCTAAAACACGGGTTGAAAGATCAGTTTACACCCTTAGGTGTTAACACCTAGTTTTCCATTACTGGAAAAGATCTACATAATAGCAAATTCTTCCCATTTTAAATAGTAAAGGCTAAAGTAATAATGAAAAGGCAATATTATAGTACATTAAACTTTTACAAAAAGTATTACATAATTCAAATCTAAACACAATTTGAATTACTAATAAAGGAAGCTATTTTTAGCTGTTCCCTCAATCGCTAGGAATTACCACAGCAGGTAAACTCTGCGCGTTTGATTTGGCAGAGTTTTCGTGCCGGATGGCCTTCCTGACGCAACCCTAAAGGGATTTGTGTCTCCTCCTAGGATGAACCTGGGATCTATTGCTGGCTAGGCAAATGCTTTAACTACTACACTATGGAGACACTTTCAGCACTTATCTGTAAAACAACATTTCCCATTTGATGAGTACACGATTTTGACATTAACAAATGAATCTTGTTACACAGAGCAGTTTATTGTACCTCTAAGACACTTCCTAGAGTGATGAGATATTTTCCATCTGTTAGCATTCAGTATACTGTATAGAACGTCTTTTGTGATCAATTTACTGCTTTATAACTCAAACTGGCTATTTTTCTTATTGTTTTTTTGTTGTCATCTGAATTTTTTTCCCCCATTTGATCTGACATTTATTCAGTTTAAGGTCGAAACTGACAGCGGCGTTTCCTTATGCTAACACTCCTTCATATTTGCTGTGCAAAGGGGAAGAATCAAAGTGAGAAAGAGAAAGGAAGAGGAAAAATTAAGGACTGCTATTCCTGTTTTTGTCTCTCAGGTGAGTGAGACTGAGATCAATGGCCAGTTTGAGTCAGTTTGCGAGTCCGTTTTTAGTGAAGTAGAATCCCAGGCCATGGAGGCCTTGGACCTGCCTGGTTCGTTCCGCACTCGAAGCCACAGTTACCTCCGTGCAATTCAGGCTGGTTATTCCCAAGATGACGACTGCTTGCCTTCAATGACATCCTCCACTGTCACTTCAACTCTCAGATCCACAACAGGTAAAACAATCCCCCCCCTAAATAAGAGAGGGCTTAGATTACATATCTTCATACATCCTATACATGCGCACAAACTTGACATACCTAAATATGTACAGTGGAGAACCCTTGAGCTTCAGAGATGCCGGGCTGAATGATTCCAGTTATTTTCTTTGGAAGCTATGGTGTACGTGTGTTTGTTTTATTGCCACTGCATACTCCCAGTTGTTTAGATGGACCTGCTTGTGTGTTACGTTGCATGAGTCATGCATCATTAGCCAAGCTTCTGATTGATCAATTGTGGTGTTGCCGAGCTTTAATCTAGCATAAGGGTGGGAGAGCTAATTTTAAACATTAAGACGGCAACACATGGCTATAGTACATAGTATAATAACACAGCACAGCCACATTACATGGCATGCCTAAAAGGAACAGGCCCGAACCAAAGCATGTTAAAGTGTGGTGTTATTTATGTGTTGTGAAAGGCGTGTGAGTTACTTAGGGAGGGGTGAAAAAGGAAATGGCCCAGGGGGCAGGGGAGAAGTAGGTCACTGATATGTTTGTTTTGAGAGGACACACTGGACAAAGCATTCACCTGTACTCCCCCATTAGCACAAACTTTGTAACGGACCTTACAATTGGCTTCATAAAATAAAAAAAATAATAATAATAATTTAAGGTAAGTCAACAAGCTTTAGCAGCTAGTACATATGCACACTTACATGCTGGTTGCACAAAGAAACTACACATGTTAGAGTTTGAAAGAAAAAAACTTTAGTAACAGTATTGTTGTACTGTGTTGCATGAAACTCAAGTTAATGCTAATGAGTGTCCTAATGAATGATATGTCAATGTTATTGTAGGGCTAAACCTTTCAACAACTGTCATCTTCATCTGAATATTTCTAGTTTAGTTAGAGTTACTGCTTATATTTCATTGCTAGCTACAATATTTGTGTGACAGTGGACATAAACTCTACATGTTTTGAAGCAAACTTTTTGGTATCAGTGTGCCTTATTTAGAGACTCTTGCATATTGATTTGATTGATATTGTTTCACTGCAAGCAGTTTAAAAAAAAATATATATATATATATATATTTAGAGGTTTTTTTGTGACACAGTTCAAACAATATGTCCCTTTATTTAGCATTTCAGGTTCTTTGTGCAAGCAGTCTTTGCGGTAACTCCCTCACTGAGTGTATTTGGTGTTTGCCTGCAAGAGTAAAGCTATGAACCCTATTGAAACATTTTTTTTTCTATAATTACATGCATTTTTAAATATTATGGATTACCTGGATTTTTACTGTTTTTGTACACTTTTCTGTCAATTTAATATTGGAGACATTTGCACTTTTATTCATTTTGTTGGCTTTGTTTTCTTGTTGAATCTGGACTTTGGTTTTTTTTTGGTTTTTTTAAAAAAATCCTTTCATCTTCAATTGGGTTTCCATCTACGATTTCTACGATGTGACAGAAGTACTGAGGACAAAGGGGTGTTCTCCAATCCCACCGTCTTATTTGCTTAACGCTATTCATTTAACTCTGCTCCAAATCTGTCAGCTCAACATGGGCGAAAACAAACAGTTGACTGTACATTATGTTCTGAAATTGTATTATCAAGATTAGCATAATGCATCGATTACAACATGCAATATAAGAGGCCTCAGAGAAAGGACTCCCTGGATGCTGATAAAATATACAGTACTGTCACCTCCCATTCAACCCGTACTGTAAATATTACTTGTTTTTTGGGATGCACTATAATTATGCGTGAATAGTGGCCATAAAATAAAAATAAAACAACCAGACTAAAAGAGAGAATACTTATTCATGGAATCTCGTTTTTATTCTAGTCTTCGGTACTAGATTATTACTACTATTATTATTAAACTGTAAGCAACTTATGACCCAAACCCTGAGGCTAGTGGGGTCTTGAGTGGGGAAGGGACCCCATGATGCTCCGTAGGGCAGACGAACAGCAAACCCCTCTCCATTTGATCATCCATCTCTTGAAGGATAACCAAGGGGAAAGAACAACTGGAGGCATCAATGATGATTGTTGCAGGTATTTTAATGTTGACACGCATACATATATCTATGTATATGTGTGTTTTTGCACTGCCTTCTCAGTAAAAATAGCAGATAAAGTTTATATGTAGTTGGTAGAAATATCGCCTTATGTTATCCCAAGTAGCAAACATGGTGTCAAACAACTCATAAAACCTCAGACATGTTGATTTATTTTTAGAGCACTGGTAACGCTGAATATCGATTACAGTGATGAATGTGATGCTGGCTTTTGTGAGTTGTTTACCACGTCTCTATTTTAAGTGTTCTTAGACCACATTGTAAGTGTAAATGTATGAGGTATGTTCTGCCCAGACTCTTCAGAATGTTTTCATGTCGCAGTATAAAATAGCAGTAAATGTTATCACATTGCCACTGTCTCCAATCATTTGTGAGCGCAGCATCTACCTGTTGTACATGTGTGAACCTTTTTTTTTTTTCCTTTCATGAAAATCTGGCTTCTTTTCAAAAGGCCACTTGTGGCAGAGTCTAACTCTTGGCAGTGATTTTGTCAACTGTCTTGGACTGTGGGATTGCAGCCTCTCCCTGGTGCAGTCCTCACCGGGTTTTAATATTTCACATGGTCTAAATCAGCCATCTTGGACCTGATATGTTCAATAGGGTTCATATCTGCTTCTTGTGATTCTTCTACTCCCTTTGCATCTTTTCTTTTGCACAAAATTGCACAATTTTTAAGTAAGTCAGAAACATTTGACATGCTTTGAGAAAGGGTTCTCAGAAAAAAAAAATGAATCTATGATTTGATTATGATTGATGTTTTTCATGTTTAATTCCACTCTTTGTTGTGCTGTGCAGTGAAAAGATGGAAAGAAGCCTTGAGATGACTGAGAAGGCAGTGTAAAAACATTGTGAAAAGCCTACAGTATGTGAGTTAGGTTATAATCATTGCCTTTGTGGAGTAAAAGAACTGAAAAGCATAATTCAGTAAAGGTGCATGCTTTATGCAGGTTTTGGTTGACCGATATTCACCTACAACTTAGCTTTGTACAATTCTAATGCAGACTGCCTGTGTTTCAGCAGATATAGTG
The DNA here is from genome assembly GCA_015108175.1 of Pelvicachromis taeniatus. Lineage (NCBI taxonomy): Eukaryota > Metazoa > Chordata > Actinopteri > Cichliformes > Cichlidae > Pelvicachromis > Pelvicachromis taeniatus. Next base: position 114,743 of record VURO01048123.1, read on the forward strand.
GGTGCAGATACATTACTTAACGTTAAATCTGTCAAACCAAATGGGAAATCAATAAATCAGATCCTGTACATCTTTGGAACTTTCCACTCACATACTGTATGTTTTCCATAGATATGTGTTATACTGTAGATCAGAATCCGAGTCAAATCCCACTCCAGCTGTTCTTTTCACCCTGAATGTCCTTCTGTTTGCATATTCACATTTTTCTTCCAGAGGGATATGATGTATTGGATGGAACATCTTTACTAAATGATGACATGATCGAGGATGATGATGGTGCTAGCTCCTCTGCCTATGCGGAGCTCGAGAGGCTAGAGAGAGAAACTGCTGCTGCACGCAGCCAGCACAGTACTAGCTCCACGGTAACAGCCATCTCTATCCCACCGGCACCTCCACCTTCATACAGGGTCCCTACCGCCTCACCAATAGCCACCTCTGAGCAACCGGTTCCTCAGGCCATTCAGGCCTTTAAGGAGTCTGCTAACATGGTCGCTGCCTTCAACCTGCAGTGGAAGGATGAAATCTCTGCAATGCGCTACGAGCTAGCAGAGCTGCGTAGAGATGTCTGTGGGGAATTAAAAACTTTCAACAGCAACTTCTTCAACTTTACTCAGTGCTACAATATGTGGACTTTGTGCCGGGAACCCTGCAGCGACAGCACCACACAGACAGATGACAGAGTTTCCATAGGAATTCAAGCAGGTTCAAGCTGGTCTGTACGACAAAACACAGAGGACAAGTCAGTGATGTGCCAACCCGAACCAGCACCCTTCAGTATCATGGATTTGATGGACCCACCTCGAATTGAAATTATAGAGGGAACTCCTGAAAGCACGCCAGAGGGGTCAGGCAGCCCTGCCAGCCCACTTCCAATAGAGGATTTCCCATGGGAGATCAACAAAAAGCAAAAGGCTCATAAGCAGCCAGACACAACTGGCCACACAGGTGGTCACAGAAGCGCCAGTCTAGAACTGTGGAGCAGGAAGTACACCAGTGGGCCCATGTCATACCTGTCTATGTCATTTTAGCCATACATACATGTAACTGGAAAATGAAATAAGGAAAACGGGGTGAAAACCTGAAAAATCTGAAAAGAAGAGCAGAACCATGCTGTTATTAGATGTCCCTTTACTCTATGCAGACACAGTCTGTCGTCTCTTGAACAGGTTACACTATTGTTCAAGCAATCTTTTAACAAGTGTCTTGCTTAGCCATCGAACAAAATAATTATTTTGTTTCACACCAGAATGAGGTGACATCATAATCTGAGGGAGAATGTGACTGATATAAAGATCCTCAAGTGCCAACGAGTGCAGCATCATCTTCCCTCCACTGTCTTAAATACTCAACCTTAAAAAAAAAAAAAAAGCCAATTTAAGTAATCATGATTGGAAATTTGAGAGATATTTAACAATATAACTCAGCTGTCAGCCAATGTAAGGTGACGCACATGTTGGTCTGTTTCTGCACGTGAATTTGAATAGCTCATGTTCATTCCAGTTTCTCTTCATGTAGAAACATTCTCTTAAGCACCTGAAAAAATACTGTGAATAACTTTATAAACCCTAGTTTTTTAATGAATGCATTAAAGATGAATACATTATTTGAAGATATATTGATATATAATTTATGTTTCAGTTATCGTGATCAAAGCATTCCTTTGCCATTGCCTTCTTCCATTTTGTAGCCAGTTCCAGTTGAAATGGGCATTTTATTTTTTAAATTTCCAACACATGAGCATATTTTTAGTGGTGAACTGATGAACCACGCAGCATAAAGATAATACAGTAGTTTAAGAAACAGCAGGTAGTGATGAAAACAATCTGTTATAACCCCTATAAATTTTTTAAAAGTCCTATTCTCTGGAACACTGTATGGATTGCACTGTCTCAAGGCTCTGAGGACCTAGTCCCTGACCAGAATTGTTTACGATAAATTATTCTGATTGACTACGAAGTCAAACAGCACGCAAAGCGTAGAACAGTAAAGGGGAATTCACAGAAATGATCAAGTTTGAATGTACTGGCTTCAACTCATTCCTGCACAAACTGCATTTATGTTGAAACTCTGTATATGTATATAAATGTATCATTTTGTAAATAGAGAAACTTATATTCAATACTTGTACTGTTTGCAGTTACAAACATACTGTGTTCTGAAAGCGCTGAGAGGGGTTAAAGTAGTAACTGGGTTTCTAAACCAAACACATGTTTACCAGTCTTCTATATCCATCTTCATTTATTTCATCCTGTTCGTCACCCCACTGTTTTTTGCACATAATGATGAAGTTGGAAGTTCATAACAGTGTTTCACCTGTTGTTTTTAGTGAAGGTTTTTCAACTGTTATGAAAAATGTCTTAACTAATCACATTTATTTTATTTTAGCTAAAAAACAAACAAGCATATATTTGCTTATTTGAACTAAATCCTGTCATATTTCTCCAGTCATAAAATGCTGGGGCAGTTCATCAGCTCTGAAAAATAACAGAGAAACACTGGTCCCTGTAAGTAGACAATCAGAGCCACTGAGGGCCTCTACCTCTTTGATATGTCCCCACAGGTGCAGCATAGTGTCACTGAATGTACTAACACCGCCACACTAGTGATGGCTTAGCTGGGCTCCTGTCAAGCCCTAATGGGTGGGAGCCCTGAATAACGTGCTCTATTTGGCTAACTGCTCATTTTGCCTCTTACTTATAAAATAATAGTTGCTCATTAGCCACTGATATTGCCCTCATCCCTCCATTGTCACATTATACCTGCAAGGCATACCAAAGTTAATACTGAAAGGAGTGAAAAAAGAGTCCAACAACAAACATCACAAGTTTGACAGGACTTTTCTTTGGACTGCAGCACAGGACCACTGGAAGCCGATATGTATCAAACCCCGACTGAAATGTGAACCTTCAGCAAGGACTTTAAATAAAGAAGAGGCCTCATCTCTCGTTTTATAAAGAGAGTGGTTCTTCTTCTTCTTTTGCACGACCCAAAAAACAATATTCACAAAAAAAGTGTCATTTTGGCTGACATTTGTACAAAGGCTGTAATCAGAATTAATGTTGTAGCCACAAAAGGAAGAAGTCAGACATTTCCTTTTGCGTTTCTGCAGTAGGTGTATCCTACACCTGTTTCAGCAAGCTGTTAAACCTGAGCTTAAACACCTGACTAAATTTCTGATTTGCCTTGAAAATGGTGACATTTGACAGCAAGTCCAAACTTGCGATTTTATTAGGACGTAAGATTTTGGTAGGACGGATAAGCTCAAGTGTATTGCTATGATTGTCTACTATTTGCAATACTGATTATAAACATTTAAAACATTATAAGTTATTTAATTTAGCTTTAACGCAAACATAAGACTTTGAGTTTTCCATTAAAGACCAGCCAAAGGTTGGATTAGCATAGTTAAATCATAAAAGATTAAAGTGAAAGGCATATGACTGTGACAACATTTAGCCTATAATCATTTTAGTATGAAATCAATTATATATATATATATATATATATATATATATAATATATATATGACAAAAAATTTGGATAGGCTTGTATTCATAATTCTGCTTTTTGAATGCTTAAGTGGGGACTGCAGTGGCATTCTCTTACATTGTTTCCCATTGTTTGGGGAATGTAAACTAATTTAAAGGTGCTGAAGACTGGCCAATCGTGACGTCTCCAATCTGCATTCATTCATTCTATGCAAGTCCTTTGTTTCCTGTTGTATGTAGCTACATTTTAGCAGTTTCAGATATGAGCATCTATGTTGAGCCTTCATGCCGGTCATCAATGACGGAAATGGAATTGCATTTTCACAAAATATTGGTGACTCTTTGAAAAAAAAAAAAGTTCTTATTTCTGCATGAGCCATGGGCGACGCTAAAGTTTCCTTTAGTGCTGGCCGCAAAACAGTTGTTTCATCCACATTTCTACAAATTTAGCCTAAGAATCTACAATTTTTGGGGGGGAGGATGAGATTCCAGCTATGTAGTAGCATCTACATGTTTTGTGACACTGCATACAAAAAACTGAATTATCTTATAACAATTTTACTGAATACAGCCAAATTAGAAAATAGGCCTCCAATACTATATTTGGAAATGCTGTACAAATGCTTAACATTTTTCTCAATCTATATACAACTAAACTGCAAACTCATGATTGAGCGATGCCAGGGAACGCACCAATTTTTTGAATATAGGTTCAATCCAGTCATTCATTTCCATTTTATTACTTTGCTCAAAGATATTACCCTTCTCTTGACGCAAGTTGAAATGTAGCAAAAATACAGATCTAAATAATATTTTCAAATCATATATGTGAAGGATATACATATAAAAAAAAACAGACCGAAGAAGAAATAGACAAAGGGTATTTGCAATTATTTTTTATCATGCAACCATATTTTCTGTAATGAAATATATAACTATTTAATTCTGTCTACAGTATCTTATATCTTTCAATATGTAGTCAATGTCGCCATTAGTTTTTGTTGACATTTTCTTGTCATCCAGAGATATGATGCAACAACTGTGCCAACTCTGTGAAGTCCAGTTATTGGGACAGGGGTTTTTGGATGGAATCTGATCTCACCTGAACCTGTAATACTGCTTCAATATAAATCTTTTTCTATCCCCGTGTTCTCTTCCTGCATTTATTTATGGTGTCTTGGAGAAAACAAGCTACTCTGTTCATGTTGCAATTTTCAGGGATCTCAGACTGTATTGTTAAGTGAATCAGATTTTGTTAAATCTAAAAAAGAAAAAGAAAGCATTCTTTTTAAATGATAGTTTAGCCTGCACTTGTTAGCTTATGCTTATTTTGTTAAATGAATGACGACTGTGTGATAAGTTTTTTTCCTCTTTTATTTTCGCTTATTGTGGTGTTTCTTGTGATTATTTATTTCAAACTTTTATTGGCCTTATGTATTTTTCATAAATTGATATAAAACAATGGATTGAAATGTTTATGATGTTTATGATAATTCAAAATGGAAAAATAGGGATCATAGCTTTACAGTGGTGTTGAATGATGCGACTGACCTTACGACACTGATAGCATTTTTTTGTGTCCAAAATCTATACTCTTCAACACACTGCAAATACACAACACGGGCCTGGAACAGTGTCTTTTACTTTGATCCTCTCAATATGTCTTGCTTTTCTACTAAGCTATCACCTTTTTTGTTTTTGTTTGTTTGTTTGTTTTCCTTTTTTGTCGTTTCCCCCATTTTAGGCCTCCGTAGTTTAGCTGGGGGGCGTAGAGAGTACGGTAGGTCTGGTAGGGAACCGCTTTATTATATCCTTTTTGTATGTTTTTCATACATTTTGTCTGTCGTTAACATTTTCACTTGATAAAAATAAGATATCATAAGTTAAATATGCCATCATGTATAAGTATGTATAATACATTTCATTGTTTTCATCTGTTTCCAAATTGAATCGAGTTAAATTTTACATTAAGATTTTATAGCAGTTCTGGATTTAAAAAGAAAAAAAGAGAAAAAAAAAAGTTTGTCATATAACAAAACATAACCACATGTTGGCCTAGTGTTAGCACACTGGCAATTTTGAACAATATCATGCTTTTAAAATTGCTTTTCTGCACAACTGCCACTTAATTTAACCGAGATGTGCATGAAGCCTTTTAACAAAGACCATAATTAATTTTTTGTTCATTTCTTTTAATATTACAGTTCTGTTTAAATTCATTAGTTAAGCAGTGATTCACCCTCTTGCTTTAATCATTGTATATATTTTTCTTTACGAAAACCGAGGGGAGTAAAATCAGCACACACTATGTTTAAGGCAGGTTCTGACCAGCATAACAGCTTTGATCTACAAACCACCACAAATCAATGCTGCTCAAAAGTGGTTTATATGTTAATATACCTTTGTTAATATGTAGTAAAGTCACTTATTTTTAGCTGTTGCTTTAGGATTAGTTTTAAGGGGAAGATAGACACTATGTTCATTTTAAATGGGGTGGTGTAATTGTTATTTTATATTATTCTACCTTCTCACATGGTAGAAGATTTGGGTATTTTGGACACTGATATGTCTATTTTTAAATATATACCAAAAAGTGGATTTTTTTCAAGCAGGCTACAAACAATGCTAAACTTGTAATCAGGGGCTCTCAGTAGATAAATTAGCTTATAAGTAATCTTAAACTCGCTTTCATAATGAGATGACTAGATACACTGTAGCAAGCCTACAGCCTACAAGTTCCTTGTCAGTTTCTTTGAATCATATATGTTTTGATAAATCAGAGACCTGTACTACAAAGCAGGATTTGAACTTATCCAGGTAGCTTCAGAGTTTTTGCTATCATAAAGTCAGGGGTATATCACCATGGTAACTAATTCTACAGACCTAAGATGTTCTGGTGCAGGTTCTGTTTAAGATTAGAGATTAAAAGCTATGAAATCACCACCTACTGACTAATAAATTAACCAAGAAAAAATTCTTAGGCCCAACTTTATGCCTTGCTTTTTCCTGTTGGGTGCAATTTTTTTCTTCTTTTTTATAAACTTTTGTTCTATAAGGATTAACCGATCCTGTAACGGTTCATTTTTGCACTCATGGATTTATTATAACAAAATTGATAAATAGTCTAAGCCTATTCTTGTGTCTAACCTTCACTCTTATTGTTGAACCTCATCAGGGCTGCAGTTGAAAAAATGCATATTTGCAGACTTTCCTTTTTGGATTCAGATAGATAACCTATATTAATATAGCCTATTAGGTATTTCCCTGTCTAACTGGCCAATAAATTTAAAGCGCACACAAACTCATAAAATACAGTGCTGTTAATACTGTGCAGTGCTTGTCCTGTTAAAAACTCTCATACTGGTCGATTGTCTGCAGCAGCTATGTTGCTTTAGATTTGTATTGAACCTCTTAATATTTTTCTAATAATAGTGTTATCTTTTGAAAAGACTGGTGCTCTGCTGCAAGTTGACTTAGCCATGTTTGTCACTGGTCATATATACAGTTGTAGCTAGATTGATAAACCCTGGGTCAACTTATTGAGTTAATAACCACCTTTGTGTGGTACGTGAAGCCAGCTAACATATCCTCGGTATGTTTATCTTGCTTTGTAGTACAGCGTCCACGACAGGCCTGCTTACGTTTAAGATGGAGTGCTATTGAATTCATAACATTAGTCCAGCATGTTATCTTTGCACACTCAAAATATTCTAACATAATCTCAGAAAACCCTTGTCCAATTTTTCTCATGTTGGACTTTGTTTTTGACAACACCTGTGTGCTTATAGTGTACAAGTAACTTTACTTTGGCGTTAATGGCCAACAGGGGGGTATTACGTAAGTGACTCACAGCTTCTTTAATCTATGAAAGCTGGTTAACTTTTTTGGTGACTTAATTTGGGACTCTTAACTACTATTTCATCATGGGGTCAAATGCACTTAAAAAAGTGCTGAATTGCTAGTTTAGGCCATTGATTTGTATTGGTTTGTTGTGAAATACTCATACATAAAAGGTTAATCCACCTTGCATCCATGGGGGCATCACCACTGTATGTATATATGTATGTGGCTATGAACAACATGTTTGTTTTAGTGTAAAAGAAAGGGCTACACAAATTTAAATTTAAAATTTTGTAAACCCTAATTGAATCATCTGAAACGGATCTCTACACACCTTCAACTATAACTAGTTGTCCTACGTCAAATCATCCATTCAGTCATCCATTTACCAATCAATCCACTCCATCTTTTCAAAACACCAATGCCATATTCAAGTTTAAACACAGGACAGAGTATAGGGCCTGAATAGGAATAAGGAAAAGAAAATTATCCTTAGTCACTATTTCTTCTTTTTTCTTCTTGATGTTTTTGCCAGACTCAGTTATTTATTTTGGCTCTATCAAAGTGCATACACAAAAGAACTGGCATGTAACTTTAGGGGTAAAAAGTTGTTTATTACATGCTATATGTATGCTGTTATGTGAAACAGAAAATAATATTTACTAGTTTTCCATATAAAGTATGCGCTTGTCTCTAATTTCTTAAGAAATCTTTTTGTTTGCAACAAAATTACTCAGATAAAAGAAACACCAGCGTCCCATTGTTATCATTATCTTTGTCAAACTGAAGTGAAACTAGACATTTACGCTTTCTCTATAGCTAGAGTTAAGTAAAACACAGTGACCTGGAAGATTTCACCTTCATTTTGTTACATCTGCAGCCCCCATGCTCATGTACACAGCTCGTCACTCATTGCACATCATTTACCCACAACCCTGATCTGAGTAAGAACAGCATCTTACCAGCCTCTTTGCCAGTCTGAGTCCACAACTATGGCAAGAACAGCCTCTGGCACAAATGGCGGGAGTCGGACGGAGGGGAGACACCGTCAGAACGTTTCCCAACGGTTTTTTCTGAAATTTAAGTGTTGAACACAAAGAAGCAAAAGGTTTGACAGGTCTGGCTGAAAAAAGCACGAGAGTGGAGGTCTGTTCTAATTTCTGCACCAAAATTATTGTTATGGAATAGTATTGGGTTACACTTTACATAAAGTCCATGTAAGTACTAATGGTTAATTTAATCCCTAATTCTGTCGATATAATCAATTGGGAATCTGAACTGCATATGCAAAATATGCTAATAACAAATGTTTTAATTCATGTTTAATTGTAATTACATTTTTAAGTAGTGATAAGTGTTGTTTATGCGTGGCCATGTACTTGCACTTCATGTAAAGTATGACTAAAACTCATGAGATCAAATACAAAGAAAGACACTTTTGGTCATAGGGTAATCATAAGCATTTTGTGTAAAATGTGAAAAATGGTAATGTCAAAAGTAAAACTTCAAAAGATCCATATGTTGAACGGCAACATGCAATACTTTTTACTACATCAGTCAAAGGCAGTCTTGATATTAAAGATAAGATTAGGCGACTGCTTTAATTTTTAGTCTAAACATGTTCTTTGTCTGGCTGTCTCAGCACATCTCATCTTACTTCCTTATTGTCTAAACCTCATTTTAGTAGTGTAAGTATATGTTCTGGATTGGCTAATTCAGTAGACTGATTTCAATTTGTTGACCTTACAGAAAGAACTACTTCAATATCAAATAATATGAAAACCAGTAACTGAAATAATCAATAAATATTTGACTGCATCCTGGATTTTTAAATATGGCTTGCTCTTTCATATTTATGGTGATGATTTATGCTCTGTGTGTCTTATAAGTATGTGTAAAATGAAAAGGTAGAGTTATCAGTTTTCAGATTTAGATAATGCATGTTATGGTGAATGTTTTAATGCATTACTGACTTGCCTACTGACTTACAAGTTAACGCAAACCTGATAAGTACTGACAAATTCTTGAGATCATGAGAAATGGTTAGGATGTTCGGGCAACACTGATGGGCAAAATTCCGAATAGCCTTGACATTTATTGACTCTTTGAAGGTTTTCTGCCTAATTTTACTAAAATAAATATAGCTTACTGGCATTTTGTTCAGCCTTGTCAGATCATCGTTTGCCATTCTTTTTGAATTTTAATGTTTTGTATGACGTTTTTTTTTATAAAATATTGGCAGATGCAACAGAACAAAGGGAACATGCAAAGTCTATCCTAATACACTCTCACTCATCTCTGACATTAAAGCCTTCTTACAAGGTTTTCGTACCTCAGAGGAATACTGCCTATGAGCATTGCCCAATAAACTGTGTTTAACTTGTGCCAGTGTCATTAGAACGTCGGCATTTTGAGACAGAAACACAGTCAGTGTCTTACAGTTTAGCAAATATGAGCACTTACATTTGTTTTCTTTATAATGTAAAGCATTAAGTTCATCACAGTAGGACTGTTAATGTAAATTACTCATATGAAATGATTGCAAAACAAATGCATTTAGGTCTATTGGGAAAAAGCACTGATGTAAACTGAGCATACCTGTGTTTCTCTCTCTTATCACCTGTAAATGACTGAATTAAGGATTGCATAAACTAAGACAATATATCATGTAAAAAATGTTAAATAATTCTTAGTCTGCTTGTGGTAGGTATATTGGCAAGATGATTTACTGTTGCCCATTACTGTGTTTCTAACATGCATCTTTTCTGCCTAACCAGTGTTGCTTGTTCCTTGCAGGGATTCAGTTTCGTCTCCCTACTTCCTGCAGCGTGGATCGTGCTCAGCCACCTCCAGGTACCAGTCCATCGCCATACTCCTCTTTCCCTCCATACTTGCACTTATTTTTGCAGACATGCATTTCAGTCGCAGCCATAAATCCATGGGCAAAGCAAAGGGGTGATGTCATTTTTGCTAAAAAAAAAAAAAAAAAAAAAAAAAAAAAAAAAAAAAAAAAAAAAAAAAAAAAAAAAACAAAAAAAAAAAATAAAAAAAAAAATGTAAATAAAATAAAACAAAACT
>VURO01048124.1:12727-31906 GCA_015108175.1 Pelvicachromis taeniatus
AAATATGCAAATCCGCACTTTCGTTCTTAGTGACTTCCCGAGAACTGGAAAACACAGCATTTTACAATTGAAATGGCACTTGATGACATCACAGCTCAGCTCCAGAGTTTTTACTGCCCCCCCCCCCCCCCCCTCCCCGTTGATTTGACTACGATTAATATTTGCAATGGAAATTACACATGATACAAAATTACACATGATGTAAATTGATTTTTTTAAGATAAAAAGATCATTTTTGACCTCTGCCTCTCCACACAGAGACAGAGGCTGCTGCACCCAGGCAGTGAATACTTTTATTGATAAAACAGAATGTTAACATGATTGGTCAAAAAGTAGTAGACACTCAAAACTTCACTCACTACCGGAGTGTACTTCCAAGCACTAAGTGTACTTGTTAGGGTACCTGGGTCTAGTGACCCAGTGGTTTTGATTTTGTTTGTTGATATTCTGTGACTTGGTGTTTCTATTATCTAGTTTCTGTATTTCTTGCTCCCTAAGTTCTTTAGTATCTCCTGATTTCCAGTCTTAGGTTTTGGTTATATGCCTTCCCTATGTTCATTGTTATGCCTTTTTCATGTCTCTGTCTCAGGTTTGTGTTGCTGTGTTATGTTTCCTGTTTTATTTTGATGGTCCCTGTCCTGTGTGCAGTGGGTCTGGTTTTGCTTCCCTTGTCTCGTTAGGTCTTGTAACATGTTGACCTATTTTTGGTATCGCCACTAGATGGCACAGTGTTGCTGCAATGTGTGTTCTGTTACTGGCGAGCAAGAAGCTCATAAGAAATAAACGTCGGAGCACAGATCGGGGTGTGCGTGCATTTAATAAGAAGCTCGGTATACAGGCAAGATAATAAATGGTGTCAGAGTAGCGGTTTTAGACACAATCCCTCGCCGTCAGAAAGCGCAGACATGGAGGCTTACGGCGTCCCCACACCGCGCATGGACTGGGACTATAGCAACCTGCCTGAGGCATGGCGGCGTTTCAAGCAGCACGCCGAGCTGATGTTCGCTGGTCCTCTTCGGTGGAAGGAGGAGGTAGACAAATGCAGCTACCTTCTTCTATGGGTCGGTGAGAAAGGACGGGACGTCTACAACACGTGGACGCTCACCACAGACGACTCCCGAAAGCTTCAGACATACTACAATAAGTACACTGATTACATCACGCCGAAAGCTAACCCAATCTACGCCAGATATAAGTTTCATGAAAAGATGCAGATGAAAATGAGGCGTTTGAACAGTTCATTACAGAACTGAAGCTGCTTGCTAAAGACTGTGGGTACCCAAATACAGATGAAATGGTCAGGGATCGCATCGTATTTACCACTAACTCACCACACTTCCAGGAAAAGCTACTCAGCCAAGGCACAGAGCTCACGCTAGATATAGCTATAGATATAGCACGTTCACACGAGCTAGCAAAGCAACAGCTAAAATCTATGGGCCACTCCAGGGGCCAAGAAACTGTGCATGCCATCGGCAGGAAATCGCACAGACAAGAAAATCAAACAAGAAGCGTGAAACCAAAAGAACACGCTAATGTAACACTAAAAATGTGCAGCTATTGTGCCGGACGACACAGTAATAAAGACATCTGCCCAGTGAAAGGAAAGCAATGCGCAAAATGCAAGAAAATTTACCATTTTGCAAGAGCATGCAGGTCAAAACCCCCTTCACAGGCAAAGGCCCGCCTCAAATCAGTACACACCGTGAGAGAGAAAATAGAAATGAATACTATGGACACAGATGAGGAGCAAGATTGTTTCTACATTGATAGCATCACCATAGAAAATGAAGGAAGAAATCACGAGCAAGCGTATGCAGACATGCAACTTGGTTCCCCCCCACAGGCAGTGAGGTTTAAAGTTGACACTGGGGCACAAGCGAACACAATTCCAGCCAACATGTTCCAGACACTCTTCCCACATGTGACACTGAAGCCTGTCACACACAAACTCACAGATTACGGGGGACACTCACTCAGCGTGGAAGGGAAATGCCAGCTAAAATGCAAACACAAAGACAAAACCCGCACGTTGGAATTCCACGTTGTTAACACAAGCGCCCCACCTGTATTAGCAATGAAAGCTTGCCGTGACCTTAACCTGGTCAGGATCGTGATGGCAGTGACGGAGGAAAGAGACAAGACAACCAACAGTTCGCAGGCAATACTAGACGAGTATGCTGACGTATTTAGAGGGATAGGTGAATTTCCTGGTGAATGTAGTTTCCATGTAAACCCAGACGTCGCACCCACAGTAAGCCCACCTCGTCGGATTCCCATCGCTCTGCGAGGCCGACTCAAAGACGAGCTCGACAACATGGAAAGGAATCAAATCATATGCAAGGTCACAGATCCTACGGACTGGGTGAATGCACTTGTTGTCGTGGAAAAACCCAAGACAGGCAGACTCAGGGTATGTCTGGACCCCAGACCCCTCAACAAGGCTACACAAAGACCCCATTACCCTCTACCCACCTTGGAGGACGTCATCACAAAACTTGCTGGAGCCAAGTATTTCAGTGTTTTGGACGCCAGATCAGGCTACTGGGCCATTAAGCTAAGCCACGAATCATCTCTGTTAACCACATTTAATACTGTGTTTGGCAGGTACCGCTTCCTCAGTCTGCCATTCAGCGTAATCTCAGCCCAGGATGAGTTCCAGCGGCGTGTGGATGAGACCTACGAGGGCCTGAGGGGCGTGGCAGCCATTGTGGACGACGTGTTGGTCTTCGGAGGAACCAAACAGGAGCATGACGACAACCTGAGGGCCATGCTGCAGCGCAGCAGGGAGAGAGGTGTAAAATTGAACCCTGACAAGTGCACCATCTGCATCAAAGAAGTCAGTTACTTTGGTCACACATTGTCACACGAAGGACTAAAACCAGATCCACAAAAAGTAAAAGCAATCCAAGACATGGCGCCCCCACAGAATAGGGGAGAACTGGAAACAGTGCTGGGGATGGTTAATTATTTTAGCAAGATTTGCCCCACACCTGTCAGAGATAAACACGCCGCTCCGCCAGCTGTTGAAGCAGGACAGTGGGTTCGTATGGGACAAGAACCATGACAGAACCTTTCAACAAATGAAGGAGCTGATCACTAGAGAACCAGGCCCAGTCCTCTCCTTCTTCAACCCCAAGAAAGCGCTACGACTCCAGGTCGATGCATCCAAAAGTGGCCTCGGTGCTGTAATGCTGCAGGATGGCAAGCCAGTCGCCTACGCATCCAAGTCACTTAACAGCACCAAGCAGAACTATGCCCAAATAGAAAAGGAGCTGTATGCTGTCCTCTTTGGCTGCAAGCGGTTCCACGAGTACATGTACGGTCGACATGTGACCATTGAATCGGACCACAAGCCACTGGAGTCCATACTCAAAAAACCACTAGCATCAGCACCACCACGGCTACAGAGGATGATACTACAGCTGCAAAAATACGACATCAGCATCATTCACAAGGCAGGGACAGACATTCCGGTAGCCGACACGCTCTCCCGGAAATCCATGGAGTCCCACGATAAATCACTATGTGACGGGATGGATGCACAGATCCACTCAGTCCTCAGCAACTTGCCTGTCAGTGATCAGAGACTCTCGGAGATAAGAAACGAAACAGCCCAGGACCCTCAGCTCAACACTCTGCGAAGGACCGTATTGAGTGGATGGCCAGATAAAAGGTCTCAATGTCCGCCTGACATCCAGGAGTTTTGGAACCACAGGGATGAGATCTCGCTGATAGACGGGATCATGCTTAAAGGAGAGAAGATGATCATCCCAAAAAGGCTCAGAAAGAACATGATAGATCAGATTCATTCCAGCCACATGGGCATAGAAAAGAGTAAAAACAGAGCCAGAGACCTTCTGTTTTGGCCAGGCATGGGAAAGCAGATTGAGCAAGCAGTCGGAACCTGCAGCACATGTCAGGAGAGACAAACTGCTAACCCCAAGGAACCCCTGCTGTCACATTCAATACCAGAACGACCGTGGCAGGTCATAGCCAGCGATCTCTTCACTTGGAACTCGGAAGACTACCTCATCATCGTAGATTATTGTATTACAGATTACAGTATTGAGCCGAATGCTATGACGTTAATGGATGTTGCTCAGGATGTTTATTCCTGTAATTTCAGTTGCCTTACAAATTTTACAAGCCTGACTTGCTTTGTGTTTTGTGGGGGTTTTTTAAGAAAGGAGATGTAACATGTTGACCTATTTTTGGTATCGCCACTAGATGGCAAGGTGTTGCAGCAATGTGTGTTCTGTTACTGGCGAGCAAGAAGCTCATAAGAAATAAACGAAGTCGGAGCACAGATCGGTGTGTGCGTGCATTTCATAAGAACCTCGGTATACAGGCAAGATAATACAGGTCTGATTTGTTCCAGCTGTGTTTCCCTCCTGTCTCCCATTCCCTGATTGCTCTAGTGTGTATTAAAGCCCTGTGTTTTCTTTGGTCTGTGTCATGATCTCCCTCATCCATTATCCCACACTGTGTGTCCAGTCTGCCAGACTGTGTGTCTGTTTAGTTCATTTGTATTCCCAGTTTTGTTAGCGTTGCTTGTTTTTCAGCAGTAAAGCTGTTTTGAGTTCACTTTTGCCTGCTGGAGTCTGCACTTTGGGTCCACCATTCCTGCCTGCCTGCACACAGTACATGACAGTACTGAGTGAATCCATAAAACTCACACTAGATGGAAAATTGAGTAACATATTTCTACCCATCACCTACATTGTGTGGGTTTAACTTCTTTTTCGGTTTCTTCACCAATCAGTTGTGACAGATAACTGGCCCTCCCTGAGTCTGTTTTTACTTTCTCAGGCCGTTTCTCAATACTCAAGTACGCAAGTCCATACTTGCGTTCGTGGTGACATCCCAAGAAGTCACCCCATCAGCTTAAGAGTTGACTGGGAGGTTAAGGCTCACTATAGCCGGTGAGAACGCCTGACTTTTGGCACACCGTTTTCAAACCCATCATATGAGCCTTGTTCAGCGCAATGTATGGACTGAAATATTGAGAATTGGTGTAGAGTGCTTATACACCACACTAGATAACGGTTAGGAGGATATTTTTGTGGCCAAAGGGAGTCCAAACAGAATGTCCTGAACGTAGATGATTATTATAATCAGTATCAGGATAATATTAAATAATCAAGGCTTGGCAGGGAGGTGTTTTCTTTTCTGTCTCTGTCATTCCAGGAAAAGGAGCAGATAACGAAGGACGTGAGTGTAAGGAGGCTCAAAGGGATACAACAGCACTGGCACGTTGGTTCTGGAAGAAGACAGTCAGGAAGAAAATATAATTTTCCATAAAGTTTTTCAAAATAATTGTACCTATCCTCTTATAACCCTTTTTTTGTCACATGCTTTTTTATACATCAACATCATAATGAACGACAGATCTTTCTGATGTACCGATGTAGACAACAGCCATCCTGTCCTGCAGCCGCCTTTCCAGCGCTGGACCCAGACCTGCCTAATTGCACTGGGTCGGAGTAAGCATCAAAGGCGTTTGGAAGGGTGTCTGTGTCAGTGTACATGCGTATGTGTGTGTCCCATGTTCAACTGAGAGAGAGTGTCCTTTCACTAACAAGCAAAAGTCAACAGTCCTCCAGCCGACGCATGTGGCCTTGAAGGATGTGAGCAGAGAGTCAAAACACAGTCGCGTTATCATGGAGAATTTGTTAAGTCAGCCAGCCTTGGCCTTGGGGCCTACCTGCTGGCGACGGGGGTAGCTGCATGAGAGAAATGATGGATGTTTTGTCATGAACCAAGGTTCACACACAAAGTGGGGACCCAAAAGCAGACTCAATACGAAATTCACGGACCGGTTTAACTTGCGAGACATGGAAGGTTGGGTGTATGCATCAGGAAATATGGAGCTTGAGCCGAACCGCTGCTGGGCTGATGACAGCATTGATCTCATACGGGCCAATGAAACGGGAAGCCAATTTACGAGAATTCACTTGCAGCGGGATGTTCTTACCAGACCTTCTTCCCCGGCCGATATTCAGGGGCTGGGCTGAAAAACTTGAGGTAGTAAACAATGTATTCAATTTTGAGCTTGTCCAAGTGGTTTGTTTGTGCTGTCAAAAACAGAAATGCATGATAGCGGGCACAGTTACAGCCAGAATGGCGTCTCAGAAAAGGTTCTGTGATAATTGTAAGTTAATAGATTTTGCTTGGAACAAAAGACAAACAAACAAAAAGGAGAAAATGGGAAAGATGAGGAAAATTGAAGAAGATTTGGAGAAGATTAACCTGTCACTTAACTCCTTGTCAACGGGTGTCGAGAGGGTAGTTAAGCAACAAGGAATGTTAACGACTTTGATGGACCAAATGAAAGAATTAAAAAGCTTGATTAAGGAAAAAGATAAGACAATGCAGCTCTTAGAAAGAAGAGTGGACGACTTAGAACAGCATGCACGACTGAAGAACTTGATTATTACTGGTTTGGAAACCAAACACAGGAGCTACGCGAGAGTTACTGAGACTGGGAATGAAGTCTGACACTTTTTTTGTGAGCAAAAAACTGCCCCTGCATAGCAACAACATTGGTGCATGCTATACCCTTCCCAGAAAGAATACTAGGGCAGCTCCAGCAATAGTAGGGAAATTTGTGAATCGAAAACACAAAATTGAGCTACTGAGGCAGTCCAGACAATTGAAAGGAAGTTGAGTATATTTGAATGAACATCTCACAAAAAGGAGCGCAGATATTGCCAGAAAAGAATGCATCATGCGTAAAGTTTAGGTGGTTCGGGCATCTGACAAGGATGCCTCCTGGGCGAGGTGATTTGGGCATGTCCCACCCAGACCCAGGACACTCTGGAGAGATTATACCTCTCGGCTGGCCTGGGAATGCCTTGGTGTCCCCCCAAACAAGCTGGAGGAGGTGGCTGGGTCTGGGCTTCTCTGCTTGGGCTGCTGCCCCCACGACCCGGCCCCGGATAAGCGGAAGAAGATGGACGGATGGGTGGATGACTTATAGGTAAGTACTTTTAGGCAGCTAGATAGTGTAGTGCTAAGACTACACACCTTTGGAGTGGGAGTCGCAAGTTGGATTCCCGCCTGGTATCCAGTAAGGGTCCTGGCTGGACACAGCTGGTAGAGGGTACGATGCGACAGGGAACTGAGGGAGACGCTGACATAAATACTCAGGATAACGAGGGGCGTCTGAACACACGGGAAGCACAGCTGATACAAATGACCATAACGAGACAGAAGCTAGACAGGACATGGAAACACAGGACCTTCACAATAAAACAGGAATCTAAACCACAAGCAGAGACAGACTCAGAAACGCAGGCTTAACACACAGAATGAATAACTCAGGGAACACACAGGCAGGGATGACTGACCACAGAACAGCAGGAGCACAGAACATCATGAGGGGTAAAACAGGAACAAAAACCTAAAACATGAGCCCAAAAATAACAATAAAGACAATAAACAAAAAAACGCTGGGTCACAAACCCAGGATCATAACAGTAGGAGCAGCAACAACAATTGCACCCCATTCTCGCTCTCATTCTTCTTCCCAGTCTTATCCCAAGTCCCAAACCTGAATCCAAACTCAGTGTCAATATCAAACTGAAATACAGAGGCACGGATTACGCAGTGCTGGGGATCACGGACATCAAGTTCACCTTTTGCCTGTTCCTGACTCAGATATCCTAGAAAGATTCCTTGAGCACACAAACATTGAGGGCCTTTGAAGATACGGATGGTAACACTGGGAAACCGGTAGACGACTAGGATGAGGAACATCGACAACAACCAATATGAGGATGAGAGGCATTTCTTTTTCTTTGCTGTTTTTCATTTCCCCACCAATATCACCACCACCATCACAACTATCACCATCAACACCACCACTATCAGCACCACCACTATCAGCAACACCACCTCACCTCTGTCATCACCATGACCACCACCACAGACAGGTTGCTGTTCCTCTGGGCAGTACACGCCCAGCAAACTGGCCAGATATCAAGTTGTGGCCTGCGATGCCAGATCCAGATATGCATGCAAGAGGCAGGTGGACAGGCAGCATATGCATGTGAGAGAAAAAAAAAACGATTGAATGAAAGGATACAGAAGCTCAATTGAAGAAAAAAAAAACATGGTCAGAAAGAAACTAGGTCAGAAAGACACCTTAGGAATGTGCATGCAGCAGAGTCGCAATGAGCGAACAAAAGATAACAGAAGAAACACAAGCTTGCAGTGTGTCAGAAAGACCTCTTAAAAAACATGTCCAGAGCAACTAAAAATTTGGGCCCCTCCTTACCTTGAAATCAGACATGCATGAAGATATTCTGCATAGTTTTCAGTTATCAATTCTCATATATTATTTTCAGCCTTAGCAAGCAGCAGTTTTCAGAAGCATACCACTGTAAAATTTCTGCCAGTCATCAGACAAAAAGATTATTCAAACAGGGGGTATTCCTGGGATTTAAGACCAAAACTGAGCTCCAATAGTGAAATCTCTTTAGATAGGCATTTATAAGCTGAAAAATATACCAGTTTGGCTGGATAAGAGTATTCTTTGCGTGTAACACTTCTGGTACTCAGGGTGCCACCAAGCTGGGGTCAAGGGGCACTGGCCACCCACCAAAATTTTCTAGCACCCCCCAGTGGCCCTCCCTCGCAAGACTGTCCTATGTTGGTAATAATTTCTTCTGCTCAGGTGTGCTGAGAATCATTAAAGCAATGGTGGGACTTCCAGTCAATCAATCAATCAGTCAATTAAAACTGATTGCTATGGAGATTTTAATATCTTATTTGGTTTTCATATGTACCTAGTTTCAGTGATATTAACTTTAATAGCAGGAAATTTAATAGGCATATCATTCTTTTTTCACTCTCTTGTTTTCCCAATTTTTCAAGTAATCTATATTTGACAACAGCATAATAGAAGTGTAAATTCTGTTTTTGGTGTACCACCACAATATTCTTATCGACCGCCATATGACCGCCCCTTATTTAAAAACATGGAATCTCCCCAACTGGTACTCCACAGAACCGCAACTGACTAGTAGTATATCGACTGACTGACTGACGGGTAGTAACGTAGTAAATCTACAGTAGATCGTTCACTGTTGCTGGGAGCTTGCTTTGGAAGCCTAACGAGACACTGAGCAGCCTACACAGATTGTCGCTTTTATAAGAGTCACACCTCAGTGGCTCCTTCGGTGTGGAGATGCTTTAGGATGAAAGGGGATGTTTGTGAGAAGCCCACCAGCAGAGAAATGTAGCACCTCGCTGTAAAGAGCAATGAGAATGTCACAGATGCTGAGGCTCTGGCTAGCACGCAGGCAGAAATTTTGGGAAACAGAAATGCATTTACATTGTCAGAGAAGTGTATCGACCTGTTGACAGACATGGCAAGCTAAATATAAGGAAATCAAATTGTAGCTTACTGTGCATTGAAAACACACACCAGAAGTTAAAAGGGTCGCTTTACCCATTACCTGTTTTGAAGCAGCCTTTTCTTGCTCCATCCCCAGTTACACATGCTTACCTCATTTCCCATTAAAACTGCCTGCTTCTCTGTAAATGTGCAAGGCCAGGGTCACAGGGTGACAGTTACAAAAATATACAAAGTAGCACAGTAAACTGTAAAGCAGCACTTATCTGAATAACAAGATTCAGTTTAGTTAAGGATGAAATTCAAAAACAGCCAAATCTCCTGATGTCACACCTGAGGGAAAGGTGTGCACTTCTTTAATGTTGTTCTTTTAGGACCTCCTGGATGAGTCATCCATGTGCTCTTGTAGTAATTTTGGTAGGCCCGCACAAATTGCACAGAACTGCATTTTGTATTTACTCAGGTTATCTTTGTCTAATATTAAAATTTGTTTGATGATCTGAAACAAATCTGTGCAAAACACTAAGAAATCAGGAAGGGGGCAAACATTCTTTTCACACCACTGTATGAGGAAATCTAACTGTAGCTCAATGTGCACTCAAAACATACACACAAATGTTTCTTGCCCCATCCTCAGTTACACAACTTCTAATAATGTTGGGTTCATTTCCCATCAAACTACCTGTTTCTCTGTAAATGTGCAAGGTCAGCATCGCAGGGTAACAGTTATAAAAATATACAAGAAGAAATATTCCCCTCTAATAGGCTGGTGCAGTCCTCACAGTGCGCCGTTCTCTTCAACGCAATCAACAACTGATAACAAACTGCAGTTTAGGACACACAGTGATTATTTCCACCGCAGGCTGGCTGTGAACCGGATCCTCCTTCTCTGCCAAGCAGCCAAGACTGGTCTGGGATAAATAAATAAAAAAATCAACCCTGGCTATTTTGACCAGGTGACTCATGATCGCTCAATATATTTACAGCGGGTAAAATAAATATTGAACAGGTCACCAATTTTCTAAGTAAATAGGTTTCTAAAGGTGTTATTGACAAGATATTCTCACCAGATGTTGGTAACAACTGCTCCAATCCAAACATGCATAGAAATCAAACCAGAGATATCCATATTTTATGTGTAATTATGTGTTGTTATCACCAACAAAAGTGTTTAAAGAGAGTATTAAATCATTTTCAGCAAGTGCGTTCAGTAGTGTCAGTAGTGCATTACTACACATAATTTATTGACATCTATGGACATGTGTGGATTGGACAGGTTGTCACTGACAGCTGGTGAGAATTTCATATTGGTGAAATTGGTGACGTGCTCCATACTTATTCTACCCACTGTGTGTATATCATGCATATATTTAAATTAAAAAAATTGACTCTCAATATTTAAACAGGTTTTAATCAGGTCGATACAGCCGTTGGGTTAGGGGATCTTAGTTGCACAGTAATATTGCATGTGACAATTAAAAGCCAAATGTTAGCTATTAACCCCTTGAATCTCTCCCTTCCTGATTAATTTCATCTTCCTCTTCCTCACTCTGTTGTTGGCACTGCTGTCTCTCCTCCTGCATTTCTCCACAGCTAATGCTCAATATGCCAGATTACTAGTCCAGCACTGCGAGGTGACCTGTGTGGTGTGTCTCTGCCTCTTTAAAACCCATTCAGTGCGCCACTGGACTCAAGAAAGCACGAAAAGTGGCACGAGCACGCCCTCTGCTGGCCACAGCAAATCTTGCAGGTTTGTTCAGCATCAATTTAGCTTTGTGTTAACAGTGGGGGCAGAAGATGATGATGTGGTGGCACTTTCTACTCTTAGCAAGAAAAAGTCCAGGGTCGGAAGCCAGTCAGGAGCGTTTCTGTGTGGAGTGAGCATGTTCTCCCCGTATCTTCATGGGTTCCTCCCACAATCCAAAGACATGAATGTTAGACTAGTGATTCTAATGTGAGTGTGATTGATTGTCTGTAACTCTGTTTATCCTGTAACAGATTGGTGACCTGACAAGAGTGTACCCTACCTATATCCCATGACAGCTGGATAAACTCCAGCCCAACAGGATGAAGGTGACAATAAAGTAAAGTTATCAAGTTATCGCTCTCAACTTGTAACTAACCCCTCAAATTCCCATCTTTGTTCATTGTGACATGATTAATATGTTCTATCAGGACAGACACAAAAACATACAGTATTTTTTTTTTTAAGCAAAGCAACTTTTTCTTTAGTTTATTTACTAAACAAAATATCCAAAAGATATTTAATGAAAAATGTTCAAGCCTGTGGTCAGGCTAGGATACAGAGCTTTCATTTTTTTAATCCAGAACCAGCTTGAGTGCATCTAAAGATACAAAAACTCGAGAGATGTAGATCTCTTTTAGCTGCACAGTCACACCAGGCTCACTGAAACAGGGCTATATTAAAACGAAGATGTCACATTAACAGACACAAAAATATGATGAGTTTTATATTTCAGTAACCTTGGTTTTTGTTGATTTGGCTCTCTCTTTTGTTGTGTCAAAATCTGGAGGTGAGGATCAAATTTACTCTCTAAACTAAACTCACAAACTATTACTAACGTAGTGAGAATATATGAGAAAACCACTAGAGATGTTCATTGAAAAGCAATTTCAACAAACCAAAAACACAGACAGTTGGGCGGGGGAGGGCCCTCTCAGAGGATTCTTAATTTATAAAGAGTGACATGTCGTCCCCCTCCTGACTTCATCCTGGCAGGTGTTCAGCTCCAACAAAAACAGCAGTCTACTCTCTAGTTTGTAGTCTACTGCCTCTAGTTAGGTCGGACTTCAACTTCATACTACTTGTCAAAATATTCCCCTTTGAAGAAACCATTCCCTTTTGTTGTACCTGTGCGCTCCCATGAGCTCCATCCGATGAGCCCAGTATGGGCCCCACATGTAGTCCAGGCATAATGCACACACACACACATACATACACACATTAATCAGGTCTTTAGTGCAGATGCTTGAGCACAACATGTGAACCTCTATTTATTTATTACAAACCAAAGTTATTAAGTGTTATAAAGTAGTTTGAGTCTGATCATGAGTCAATAACGTTGACATTAATAAAACCAACTCTTCTGAAACTGCTCAGTTTCCAGTAATTAACGTGTGCAGTTTGTCTTCCCCCGAGACAAACAGCTGTGAATGAGTCATCACAGTTGAGTCTTGCATTAGAATCATCATTTTCACCACTCATAATGCAGTTCTCAAAACAGGCACGTACTCTCACACCTGCATTTTTCTCATTGTTTTTGTGCACACTGCCATAGTTTCTACACATACTGTGCATACTTTTTCAAATATGTAATA
This sequence comes from Pelvicachromis taeniatus, assembly GCA_015108175.1. Classification (NCBI taxonomy): domain Eukaryota; kingdom Metazoa; phylum Chordata; class Actinopteri; order Cichliformes; family Cichlidae; genus Pelvicachromis; species Pelvicachromis taeniatus. Next base: position 25,428 of record VURO01048124.1, read on the forward strand.
AAGAGCAAGACCAGTAAGACACTGTCAGTGGTTGCCTTGAATTTGCCATTTGATTGAAAGCAAATATGAAGACACTTCTCAAAAGAGTTTTAGCTGCAACAAATAGAAATGCAGGCTCTCAGTCTTGTATCACAGGTGCACGTCATTGGAGTGCAGCAGTTCTGCAACCTTCTGTTGTCCAATTTGAGTTAGTCTGTGCGAAACGTAGTCTCAGGTTGCATTTCTCAGCTAACACGAGTTTTCTGCTGCTCTGCTCTGTAAACTAAATTATGTAGAGCCATAGATTACAGCCATGTAGAGATGGCTGTGTAGGGAAAACCCAGCTGATCTACAGTCTCTGAAATACTCAGACCAGCCTGTCTGTCACCAATAACCATACCATGTTCCATCCCCTTTCTTTCTTATTCTGATGCTCGGTTTGAACTTCAGCAGGCTGTCTTGATCATGACTACGTGCCTAAATGCATTAAGTCACTGTTGAGTCAACGGTGACTCAAAGCATTTAGGCACGTAGTCATGTTCATGATCACTGTTGTTCTTATACGTCAACAAACTTTTGTTGGCACAAACTTTTTTTTTAGACGGAAGGAACTCAAACTTGTCAACGTATATTTGCTTTGGCATAAGTAGGACAATGAAAATGGGAAATAACCTCCAAACTGCCAGCAACTGCAAATAAATTAGAATTTCATGTAGACCCTGCGCTCACTAAATGCCTTTTTGTTGTGCAGTTTCACGACAAGCAAAGTATAAAAACTGTTGGGGGTTTTTTCGAAATTATACAGAACCCTGTTGACGAGTTTCACGTCCACTCAATTTAAACTTGAAACAGCCAATCGGAAAAGAAGAAATGCAGGCCACACTAATTTATGATAGTTTTGCTGCAGTGATTGCTTCCTTGGTCCCATTTGATCCGTTCTGCAGCAATGCTTGTCACAGTGTTTGCGTATGTAGTGATGCTGATATTCATTTTGGTGATATTACAATTGAATATTAAAACGAGCCATAGAGCGAAGGCTCTTTCATTACCTCTTTCATTTACCGTTATAAATGGTATTAAAAATACTAGAAAACCAGGGAATATCTAAACATACAGATCATTATAGCATAATTCTATAATACATTATATTAAGCCACAGGAGTATTAAAAAACATGAATGACGTGGCTCCACTTCCTTCCACTGTACAAAAATGAAGCCAGAATATCCTGTTAATCCTGTTTAGTTGTGACATACCATTATAATAGGACAGTCTTTTTGGTGCTTAATTGAATGGTCAGTTGCATAAATGTATACATTGTAGGATTTGTATAAAATATTGTATACGCCACATAGATGTTGGCACTCGGTGTGTAAGACAGTGTTTATGCAAAGTTTCATCAAGACTGGCCCACTCGTCTAGGAGGAGACAGGGAACATAATTGTACAATTTGAAAGCTTGACATCTGTATGAATAATATGTTTCTTGGGGTACTGAAGGCATGCAAATGTCAGCCACCCAGCCTGATTACCTGATGACTCAGAGGCAAGTCATTTGGCATGCTGACATTTCCTGGAAACGTTACATCAAGGATGTGTTTTTACTTTGCAAATGATCAGTTCCAAAGTAATTTCCACTTTACACAATATTTGATTTTACACAGTGATAAAAATATCTCAATCACATGTTGACAGCACCAACAAACCCCTTGGACACGCTCAAATTGAATACAGTGTTTCCCACCTCAAGTTTTCCTATGTCAAATCCTGTCTGTCACAAAATCAGCCCTCCAAAGGTGGGCGTCACATTACAAAAAAGGTTATAAATGATTTGCATGTCATTGAGTGAAATAACTGTTTGATCTTCAGGCACATAACTTAGTACATGATGGTGAAACCCTTGGTGGAAAGCATAGGTTTGCACACCGCTCAAGAGGGATTTTCACCCACTTCTCTATAAAGAAACTAAATCCACCAGTGCATATTTCTGTGGATGCTATATTTTCAGGTGTTATAATGAACTGTTTTCTTCTCAAAAAAAGGCCAAAAAATGTTCAGAAATAACTAAATGTACCTGTCTATAATAACAAAGTTTACTCTATATAGCTGTAAATACAGACTACATCCTATTTCTTTGAATGTGAAATGCACGTGCGCATGTGTGTGTGGGCAACTCCTCTCATGGACTGATAAGGAAACATGTGCTTTCCACAACCATATTTTAAACACTCCCCACCTACAGACCATAAATGACTAAGCGTGACATTGTATAGATGTGCACGACATATCAGAACTACAAAAAAGCAAACATACAGAATACTGAAACTTCAGCAGTTGCAAAGCAGGTCATGGCAAGTTCCGCACGTATAGGTAATGCTAAGCTGGATATTTACATGAAAGCAATTATATCAACCGACAACGTTATCGTCAGACCTAAAGACAAGACATGTAAGAAACAGCTCCTCTCCTCTGCTGACATGGGAGTGACTCTCAGCCTTGACTGATAAAGTTGTATCGCCTTACAGGGGATGAGGAACAGCAACTTACAAAGACATGTTTTAAGACCCGTTATCAGAAGCTGCTAGAACAACCCTGTAAACAAAACTTCCTTTGGTTATTGAATGAAGTATAATATAAGCAATGTTAGAAGCTGATACTATATATCTGTGGCAAAGCAAGTATTCACATATAGTTATTGTGAGAGAAGACAAAAGTTTCAAATAACAATATATCAATTCAAACCCAACATTGAAACAAGGGGCACAAATGGGCCCTGCCGACAGCCAGTCTCATAGAGAACATACTAATAATAAGAATTTTTTTTTAGTTAAAGAGGGAGCACCATTCTTGTTAGAATGTTTTTTTTTGTTTTGTTTTTTTTGTTTGTTGTTGTTTTTTTTGGTACACACATAATAATATATCTACACACAATATAAAGTTGGTCATATCAGTTGGTCCTTTCAGCCAGTACTAAACAGCTTATTCTGCTATTGAGTGTTGCTTCTTCTACGTCCACACATATAAGGGTATTTTTGAAAATGCAGCTTTTTCTAAGTGTTTGCATCTGTCGGAGGCATGCCCTGGCTTCGAACCAGGAGTGTGATGTTAGATAAAGAAGCCTGCCAGAGCCTGGATTATACCGATTTGTCCGTAGGCTATGCTGTTGAGCCTTTCGTTCACCAGCTTGTCCATTTTGGGTTTTCTGTGCTGTCTCTTTGTTTTGTCGTTCTCAGCCGCTTCATAAGCCAGGGAGATGGGAAGGACCTTGTAATTTCCCAGATCTCTAACATTAGACTGCAGAGCTATCATTCTCCAATCCAGGACTGGCTTGAGTCTGTCTAATTATACAAAACATTATTTTAAATTTAGCATACTTTCATCAAGTTATTAAAGTTAGTCAGGTTATTTTTTAATGTTAGTCACCTTTGTTGTTGCCGATTCTTTGCTATTCCATAGATCAAACCACACACCAGCAGTCCCACAAAACCTGTAAAACCAAGAATTTTATATTTAAGATACTTGATTCAAAAACAAAAAAATAAAATAGGTTATAGTTTAGATCTCACCTGACTATCATCATATTTCAAATACTCTGGCCATCAGCAAAGCACGAAGCATTAAATTTAAATAGTGAAAACAAGCTGTGTTAGTAGCAGAAGCTATACTCAAAAAACATGTATGACAGCAAGTATGGCAAATACTGGTCTCCACCACTTACAAACTACTCCGAGCACGAAGCCTTGAGGTTTAGTATGAGGCCCAGATTTTTCCACAGTGCTTGTGGTGACTGGCGGTGTGGTAGCTGGATGGAAAGGGATGAACTTAATTTAGTGGCTAACAAATTGAGAAACTGGTGAAATGTGTGCCTAAAAAACAAATAAAAAAAAAAATCTTACCTCTATTTAAAAAAGAGCACCTGTCATCTTGGTCTAATTGAGAAACAAGAGAAAGAGAGAGAAAAAGCATCTCATAAACTAAAGTGGAATCAGCAAGAGACGAGCAAGATGGGAGAAAGGAATGAATAGGTTTGCACTGAAAATACCTGTACACGTTTTGGTCTCCATATATCCTGTGTTCCCTTCAAATTCACAGGAATTTGCGGAGGTAGACACGAATAAGTGACCACTATGGTGACAGATGGTATTGGGTGGAAGAGGACCATAGGAACAATTTAATATCTCTTCTCTATTAGTAAGGAGCGCTACATCCTCACAGTAAACACATGTTACATCAGCAGCACAGCCTTCCGTCATACAGAAAAACACCTGCACACTGTTTCCACCTGTAACACCACACAGTGTATCCATAAAACATCACACATGAGCTTTTAAACATTTATTATGATTAAATTGTAAACAATGGGAGACATTTCTGACCTGCTGTGAGGGAAGAGCACAGAGGAACGATTCCGGTGATGGCCAACAGGAAAATCTCTGTCAAGAGGGGTGCTGACCACAGCCAGCCCGACGATTTTGGTGGCCCTAAACAAGATTTTATATGTGGTCCTAAAACACTTCCATGACAACTACAAAATCACACACACTGCTCATAACAACATGAAGATGAACACATACACACAAACAAGAAATGGGCTAATGAATTAAATGTCTTATGTTATTTTAATGTGGCTATTAACAACATTTTAAATATGAGCACTTTAAAAAATAAGGATAAGTATTCAAAATGATAATTATTAATCTCAACATTTTCACAAGATAAAAACAACACTCCTGCACATCACAAAGTCTAACCTGGAAGAATTTGGGTCAATGTGGACATTTCATAGGATTTGTGATTAAATAAATAAATAAATAAATAAATAGTACACTAAAATAGCACTCTAATGTTGCAAGAAAACAATGGTTTCTAGGCAACCCCCATCCAAAAAGCTTGCTAGTGATGTTGCAGTTCTACTTTAGATGGCAAGTACATAGCAAGTAAATTGTTCTATTGAAAAACACAATGCCTAAAATGAATATAAATTCATTACATTCTAGCCGCTGTTTGCCAGGTGAAAATGACTGTGGTTACATTCAGTGTAATTCGTTCAATAAGCCCTTTTTCCATTAACACATACTCAGATCGGCTCGACGCAACTCGAAGCGGTACAACTCGCCTTGACACCTTTTCCATTACAATCAAGTACCAACTAATATGCGTTATAGCAACACGGCTGAGTGTCCTGTCACGTAATTAGTATGTGACACCCCTGTACAGTCAATTGGTGGCATGCAGTCGTCTCGGATTGCTTGAAACCCCAGCGGAGTATAGGTTCTTAAAAAGTACTTGGCACCAGGTACTATGACCTGATGGAAAACCCTGAAAAGCATGGCAATCTAATCAGAGTAGGTAGTAATGGCAAATGGGGCTTAAGGTGCGAAACAATAACAACAAAAAACAAAACACACAAAAACACTGGTAAGTTGCTAACAACCTAAGCTAGCCTCGAAGAGGTTATTTGTGGACCCAAAAAAAACCCACAAAAAAAAACAAAAAAAACAAGCACGTTCTCAGAAAAAATGCTTCAGACTCATCAATGAGGAGTTAAATGAATCTATTAAATCTAGTCAGCAGGTCAATGGTAAATGGTAAAAATGGCCTGCATTTGTATAGCGCTTTACTTAGTCCCTAAGGACCCCAAAGCGCTTTACACTACAATCAGTCATTCGCCCATTCACACACTGGTGATGGCAAGCTGCATTGTAGCCACAGCTGCCCTGGGGCGCACTGACAGAGGCGTTAAACTTAGCGGTGGCTATTTCTGTTCAAGCACATATTTAACAGTGTGATCTTCATTTATACATAAAAGTACAACAACACAAAGAAAGTGACATGGTCCACACTCCCTAGTCGGGTAAACAACCGCGCAACCTGTTTATTCCGGCGTAGCCCCGGCTACCTGTAAAGCTCCACGTGCAGCTTCCACTAAAACCCCCTGAGTGAGTTCCCCAGTTAACGTGTTGTATAAAACGTAGATAATGTTAGAAAGTATAGTGACTTCACACCACATTCGTTTAAAACAATGTTAGAGTTAATGAGCTAAATAAAGCAGAATTTTGCAGTTAAAGTGTCCAATGAATAAAGCTTTTCTCATCATGAACACGAGCCAAGTGTGAGACTTACCAATCATGATAGATGTAAGTGCAGTCTGTCACTACGCTTTGCTGGTATATTTTTCTCTAAATGGACCTTTATAATCTCCGCTGGAGCTCACAGTTGGGTGTTCCTACGTGATGTCGGCTTCATTTCCACCTCAACACTGGCTGTGTCCTAATTCATCGGCAGCATCAAACAGCCACCTCTTTTTTTTACCCGCAGTTAAGGCGTAGAAAGTATTATGAACGACAGTTGTCGCCACTCACACACATATCGTCACATAAGTTCTGATAAAGGAAGAGAAGTCTAAACCGAAAGCCAAGACTTTGGCCAAGTTTTTTTCCCCACAAACTCTCAAGTTTTCAAACAGTAGCAACGTCTCCCTCTGAATCTTTGAGCTTGTGCA